>CM076850.1:168874604-169149985 GCA_039519185.1 Astragalus membranaceus | reverse complement strand
GTTGACACTAGTAGAATAATGAAACACTTGTGAACTTATGACAAAATTTAGTTTGACTTTTTTTCAGAGTAGAATAGTAGCAACAAGGATAATGACACCACAATTAGATCCTAAACTACTTGAGAAATTTTAAGTAGATACTTGAACTAAAGTTTTTGTAATATGATCCTTAAACTTTTAAATAAATTACATTTAGGATCTTGTATTTTAATTAGGTCTTAAACTTTAAAATAATTGTAATCTACCGCCTAAATGCAAGAACCTAATTAACAAATATTTAAAAGTTGAAGGACATAATTATAAAATATTTAAAATTACATAAACGGCTTAATTGTAAATTATTTGAATGTTTTAACAAGCAGTGACTCAATTACAAAATGTTCACAAGTTCAGAGACTCAATTACATTTTTTTTTAATTCAAGAGCTTATTTAAAAAAATTCAAATAGTTTAAGAACTTACAGAGTAATTTAAAAAAATAAAAAAAATAAAAATGAAAGAAAGGTAAAGCAATATATTTAACTATTGTAGTTGTCAAAAAAAAGATTTAACTATTGTAGTAGGAGAGAAAGATATAGGTGCGAAAAATAGATCTAAGAGAAAGATATATATGTATAAAATAAAGAAATCATTGAAATCAAATTGATAATATAATGCATATCTTATTGTTTGATAATGGGCTTCTTTTGAATGGGTATTTATTTTTCTCAAGGTGATTGCTTTCCCCACACCCCCTCCTACTCAAAACACACCCCTTCACCCTACATATTTACCAAACTAACCCCACTTAAAATTGATTTTCCCCCTCTACCCCTCCCTCTTCTTCTTCTCATTCAACACAACACACCCCTCTAAAATCCCAAACCTCCCCCCCCTCTCCACTCCAAACCCACCCATCCTCACCTTCATCATTCACTCCTATTCAACTACCCAACATTGGCAACTAGCTCAAGGTAATAACCCTACCAAACTTTTTTCATTTTGGTTCTGTTTTCAGTTTTTGACGCCATTTTTTTTCTGTATTCGCGCTCCGTTCGAACAGGGTCGTTCGAACATGTTCGAATGATCGTGTTCGAACAAGTGTTTAATGGGGTGTGACTTTGCTTGGTTCGAACACCATCATTCGAACGTGTTCGCATAAGGCCGTTCGAACAGTGTTCGCATAAGGCCGTTCGAACAGTGTTCGCATAATCCCAACTGTAGCAGATGAGATGTCAACTGACGTTGTAGAATCCCAAGATTTTACTAGTTCGTTCAAAACGGATACGGTAATAATGAGATGTCACATTTTTTATGAAGGCATTGTTGAGGGCACATCATGGCAATAATGTTGAAGATAATTGGATGACTACACCAGATATGGGGTATCTAATCAGTAACAAGTACAAAGTCGTCCTGACTTGTTGGTCACCTAATTGTTGTTACACAATTCTTCCATTCAATGTTGCACCATTCAGAACTGCCCGACAGTTCAACATCCTTTTGGTACCAGAACACAAACACTTTGTACAGGTAAACTGTCTTCTATTTAGATTCAATGTAGTAATTCCAAAACATTACATAACATTCTGTTTTTTGTTGTCTTTTTGAAGGTCTTTATGAAGCCTGGAAGTCCAATGCCCTTGCCGGATTTGATATGGAATACTAATAGGGCACCCATAGCAAAGGGTTGGGACTCGCTTTTTGTTGGCCGGATACAAAAGTGGAAGAATTTGCTCATACAATCACAACCCCCCTGTTGCGTCAAAGACACACTTAGAGCAAGTGTACTCTCTCGCAGAAGTAGTATAAAAGATATCGTCTCCACAGGGATTAATTAACAAGTACCAAACTACTTAAGATTAATTATTATTTAGACGAACGAATATTTGGTTGTTATAAAAACTAAAATAAAAAGAAATAAATAGCAAGAATTAAAATGTAAAGACTAACCAATGGAGAGAGGTCTAGGGTCACGGTTTCACTTGCAAGCTTCGATTCCTCTATGTCTAATTCTACCTGAATTCCTTGTTTTATTCAATTAATACCAATCCCTTTACTAAAACTATTAATCCGTTTGGTCATTCGCGATTAATATTCTTTTTCCTAAATTAACCCTTGTTTGGTCATGCAAGAATTTAAATCCAAGAAAAGCATAAAGAACAAAAAGGTTGAATGATTGGAAGACTAAATTAACGTTTGGTCATGCATTAATCTTAGTCTCAATTATCCTATAGGTCCACCAACTAATTGCAGTACGGTCGCTGATCAACTAATTGATTATGAACATGCAAAGGGTTGTCAATCCTAATTATGTGATAAAGCAATAGGATAATATTAATTGGAATAAAAATCAGGAATTCAGACCAGAATTTAGAACATAAAAAGGTCTCTAAACATGTAAGATCCACCTAAGACCCTAGAAGAGGATTTAGCTATCCATAGTGTTCGAGAACAATAAAATAAAATTAGGAGTCATAAATTACAGAGATAAAAATAACCCGGAATAGAGAAATTTCTGATCTTGCAAATTTCGTCTCCTTTTTCTGCTTCAGAGCTCTCTCACAATGTCAAGAACGGGTACCAAATCTTCCTCCTCCACTGTCCGCGTTACTGTCGTCGTTTGTGGTTGTGTGTGCGGCACTTTTTTATCCTACAATTGCCGCGGCTACTGTTTATGTACGTGGGGCACTTTTGAATTCCAATTTTCCTCTAATTGTGAATGTTTTATTATCCTTTGAATTCAATTGTCCAGCTCTCTCCCCAATTGTGCGGCCACCCTATTTTATTAATTCTATTATTTCTTTCTTGCGTAAAAAGTTGGTCCTCTCTCATGCCATTCACGCCTAGGTTTTTGTTGGAATTGGTCTTGGACTTTATTTTTCCACACTTGGGCCACATGCTTCTTTTGCTAATGACACCCTCATTTTGCTTCAAACAATTCATTGAAACAACTTCTTTATCTATCTTCTTTCCTACAAAATAAAAAGCAATTTGAGTCACTTATTTATTTAGATAATAATAATAGCTCTAAAAATGACTCAAAAGTGTCTCTAAAAATGTACTAAATTAGAGCTTATCACCCCCCATCCCCTTCCTTGTGTAGATTTAAGTAAAGATAGTGATGGTAGTCAATGTTAAGTTAGGTTTATAATTTTGGTACACAATGTTGTATAATTTTGGTACATAATGTTAAAGTTAGGTTTATATTTTGAAATCACCAAAACTGTGTGCTGATTTATTTAGTTTCTGTTTCTGCATAACAGTGGTTCGCATGTGGTCATTCGAACGCCTGTTCGAACGCACCCATTCGAACACGTTCGAATAAAGCATTCGAGGCAGCCAAAACACACCCTCACACCATCAGTTAACAATATTCCTTAACACGGATGACATTATTCGAACAGGTTTGAACGATGTCATGCGAACAATACAAATTCCTTAACACGCACAACGTCGTTCGAACTGGTTCGCATAACCTCGTTCGAACAGTCACTTAACCCGTGTTACACGAGCGTCTCACGCGAGGTCATTTTGGGGAAAAATAAGTTCGGGGGTGTGCGAAGAGTAGGAGGGGGTGTGGGGAAATCAATCACCTTTTCTCAACTCTTTTTGTCCAGAATGCTTTAAAATTTTGGTCCAAAATAAGGCCATTACTTTCCCCACACCCCCTCCTACTCTTTCACACCCCCTAACTTCTAAAAACCCTAAAATACCCTCAACTTAAAAAAAAAACACACACACACACACTCACACCCTCACACCCCTCACTCCTCTCACTTTCCCTTTCACTCTCCCTCTCATTCGAACCCTATCTTTCACTCTCCCTCTCACTCAACTTCTCACAACTCACTCAATCTCACCCAATCTCCCACTCAATCTTCTCCATAAACACCCTCAAGACCACCTGGGTTTTGTTCGCCTCCTCTCACTTTCTCTAATCGTTCCATTTTCATTCAGGTACCCCCCTCCCTTCTGTACATTTGGGTTTTTTTTTTCTGTGCATCTGCTGTGTTCGCATGACCTCATGCGAACACGTGAAAACGAAGGTGTTCGAATGAGGTCATGCGAACACCGTTCGAATGAGGCCATGCGAACACCTGTTCGAATGGGGTTGTTCGAACAGGTGCGAATGATTCTGTTCGAACAGGTGCGAATGATGCTGTTCGAACAGGTGTGACAGTATTGTTTCTGTTATTTTGCTGGTTATGTTGCTTAATTGGTTTAATGGTTGTTGTTTCAGATATGGTGAGGCATCGTGGCGGTAGTTCGCAACAGCCGGAGCGTAGGCCACCCCCGACGGCTTCCGAACGCAAACGGAGGCAAGATGGAGTTGAACCTTCCCGGAGGGGTAGGCGTAGGGACAGATTAGACGTCCCTCCTCCCCCACCGGAGGTTGATGATATTGGCCGGGATATTGAGCGTGATGCTCAATTTCCGGCATATGAGCTGGCCGGCCCTTCTGGTCATGCACATGAGGAGGTTGGTGCTCAACATGAGGAGGATGTTGAGCCTCAGGAGCCTGCTGCTGCTCCTAGGGCTACATTCCCATTCCCTGGTGGACCTGTTGATGGTTCTGTCTTGCCCACATACGGGTCTCATATTTTGACTGAGTTCTATGCTGGCCGGGTAAGTTATTGTTATATAATAGCGTGTTGTCAATTTTGTTTCTTATTTTGTTGAACATATTGGCTTATTGTGCCTGTGTCATTTGTCAATGCAGGTTCGGCCGGACATAACTACGATTCCACATGGACTGGTTAACCTTGTGATCCATGCTAGGATCAAGGAGACTCTTATCCTATCGGGGTTGTTCCCTCTCATAGGACTTGGTTTTCCCCTCACTCACAAGGGGCTCCTGAACGCATTCATAGAGCGTTGGCAGCCGGATACATGGTGATGAAGGGCCGTTAGGAATTTGTCGTTTGAGTACTGGGTTGGGCACAATTGCCATTCCATTTCAGCTTGGTTGTAGCTGTCAAGAGGGAGAGTGGGTTTTGGTGAAGAAGCAGATTAGGGTTTGGTGAAGAAGGTCTGAGGATGTGAACCCCCTTTTATAATAGGCATGGTGAAATGTCAGCCGTTGATTTCATTTTTAGATCACAAATCTGAGCCGTTTAAATTCTATCCGTTCAGACACATTTTCCAAAGGGATTGACATCCACTCCTTTATCTGACACACATTTGACTGATTGTAAGCCGTTGATCAAAACTGTCGGTGGAATCAGAGACATCCAATATCTGTCGCTCTGCAACACTGGTTCGAACAGCCTCATGCGAACCTATTCGCATGACCCTATTCGAACCTGTTCGCATGACCACATTCGAACCTGTTCGCATGACCCCATTCGAACAGGTGAAAAACACCCAAGAGGGTGTGTCCCCTTATTTAACACACGCGAATGGCCTCGTGCGAACCTGTTCGAAGGCCCGTGTTCGAACAGGTGAAAATTCGTGAAAAAAAAGAGGTTTGTCCTGGCCTTTTGGTCATTTCACACCCTTATGGGGTGTGTTTCGAGTAGGAGGGGGTGTGGGAAAAGCAAACGCCCAAAATAATCTCTAATTTTGATCCACGATGCCTAAAGATCACTGAAACAAAAGACTCTTATTAAAGGCACCCCCTCAATATAAAAGAAATACAAAATACCCCTAATAACGTAGTTAAGTTAATTTTCCTAATTTTCCATATCTACATTAAATTAGAGAATTACAATATATTTCTTATATCTTCCATAAACTAATATTTACAGCGTAAAATGTATCCTAAATAGCTAATTTGTGGTAAACATCTGAAAATTGTGTAGTGTAGATTAGCTGTCTATGATACATTGTTTTATAAAAAAGTGTATTGTTAGCGTGAACTAGCTATTTACGGTATACACTTTCTAAAATTGTATAACTGAAATAACTACTTTACCGTATATAGATTTGTTTATCTTTACAAAATCACTAGACTCTCCCCCGTGCAGAGCACGGGATTATCGACGATAGTAAATTGTTTCCATGAATAATATATATATATATATATATATATATATATATATATATATATATATATATATATATATATATATATATATATATATATGTGTGTGTGTATAGTAAACAAATAGTGAAATAAGAGAGGCAAAAGATATGATCAACAAAATTACATAAAAGTTAACTCAAAATAAAGTTGATCATCAAACTTTGGTTATCAACATACCAATTAGATGGTTGTAACCGATGTTTTAAAATTTGAACCGGTGGCCGACTCGGTGAAGGTGGGTCACTGGGTCAAGGATCGGATCGATGGGTCGACAGTTGAACCGCGTGACCAAAATCCGAACCGCATGACTCAGATCGGACTCTATTTTGCGAATTTTCAAGACCTATATAAATTTCGTACCTGTAAAACTTAATTTCCTAAAATTATACATCCTGCCTAGAAAAGTCTAACAAAAATTCACCACAAAACAATTATCCAAATCCATCTAATTTCAACAATTTTAGTCTACTTTCTTCTACTTTTTATATAATCAAAACATATGGTAGCACATTTACATTTTTAGACATCACCAAATTTTGACATTTGTCACAATTTAGGGGCAAAATAGACAATTCACCACATAAAGACAAAATGCTACAGTATCACTACAATGCGCTACAGTGACATTTCTGACACGCTACAGTACCGCTTATGTCACTCTACAGTACTGCTTATTTCAATCAAACATAATTTTTTAACTATTTCTATAATTTACTCAAACTACTAAAATTCATCAATTTACTACTACCAATTGTTAAAAAAACCATACATCTAACAATAGTTTCAAAATTATTTATTCCAAAAAAATAAATTATTAAATTAATATCACACTCAATAATTAAATAATTTAAAATTTACTATTTACTATAATCTCTTTATTAAAACTACTAAAATCAATCAATTTTTCATGTAATAAATAAAATCAATCAATTTAACCACTAACAATTGTAATATTAAATCATATAGAAAAAAGGAGAAAACATGTGGCAACGGGAGCGGCAACGAGAGACTGACAACGAGATCGGCAATGAGAGCGGCAACGGGAGTGCCAACAAGAGAGGGAATGAGAGCGCCAATGAGAGCGCCAACAAGAGAGAGAACGAGAGCGACATGGCTGCATATTTTACCTTTTACTCCATTATTAATATTATAAGAAGATACCGATTTTGTTTCTTCATTTTTACTCCATCTAAAATTTATTATTTACTATAATCTCTATTTTTAAAACTATTAAAATCAATCAATTTAACCACTAAGAATTATAAAAATACAACTTTAGCCACTACCAAACTTTACAAAATAACTTACTTATAATTAAACGAATATGATTTAATTAATATTAAATCATATAGAATAATATGAGTTAACATGTGGCAACGGGAGCGACAACGAGAGACTGGCAATGGGAGCTGCAACGAGAGAGGTAACGAGAGCGCCAACGGGAGTGCCAACGAGAGGGTCAACGAGTATGCAAACAGAAGTGTCAACGGGGATGCATATTTTACCTCTGATGTCCAAATACATTATTATGGATCAATCTAATTCTGATTGTCAATCTCCTTTATTTTCTTCGACTCAATATAATTTTCATTTGTATCTTATATGACATAATACCTATCTCTTTCCACTTTGAATTTCAAATCATACATTTTAGACATTGTTCACAACTTATGATTATCTTTCAAATTACTATTATGACTTCATGGTAATATACCGATCATACAATATCACTCGTACATATCCACGGGTAAAATACCAGTGATTTAATAAAAAGACTTCTAAATACACTAATTTCAACAATTTTAGTGATTTAAGTAATAGTACATGTAAGCCGAGAGAACCTATACTAATTTCTGCTTAAGTGAATGTGTATTCTGAAATGAAATGACTAGGCCAATACCATCATTACTTCTGTCTCCCCATTCACATGATTTTCTTTATTTTTATTTATGTGATGTGATTTATTTTTCTCTTTCGTAAATAACATCTACTCACCTTATTATTTTCTTTCTCTCAACTAACTCTCTATTTGTCTCTCACCGTTTCATTTACTCCCTTTCTAGTTTACTCTTTTTTTTGTTACTTTTCTGCAACTCGCCGGTGCTGGACAATGCGGAGGTGAGGAGTGAGTAGTGTGCCAGTGCAACTCGCCAGTGTTACTTTATCTCCCACCCTCATCTCTGATCTTTTCAACCCTCAATTGATCTTCTCTCTCACTCGGTCACTCAAAGACATTTCGCTCACCAGAAAATGTGTTCATGCAAAAGGGACTTTTGCTCACTACTGTCAAGCCCTTCTTCCAGATCTCCTTTTTCACAGTCTCACGCCTTCAAGATAGCTTTTCCCAACCACTCTTCCCTTCTACGAAGATAGCTTCCAGATCTGGATTTTTAATTTTTTTTTACAATTCTTTTTTTGACAATGGATAGTGGTTAATTGATTTATAGTGACTAATTATTTTATTAGTTTTAGTAGTTTGAGTAGATTATAAATACAGTGAATAATTGATTTATAGTGACTAATTGTTTTTATAAAAATATTGACAAACGGTTTTTAAATTTTTTTTAAAAAAACAGTGAATTAAAACAATTTTAAAAAATTCATTTTTTAAAAAAAAAATTTTAAAAATCTGTCTTTTTAAAATCAGTTTTTAAAAAAAAATTAAAAAACTGTATTGGTATTGTAGCATACTGTAGCGCGTCAGAAGTGATACTGTAGCGTGTCAGAATTTGCACGGAAGTGTTTTGTCTTTATGCGGTGAATTGTCTATTTTGCAAATTTTGTGATGTCTACAAATGTAAATGTGCTAGCATATGTTTTTATTAGATTGAAAGTAGATAAAAATATTGACAAACGGTTTTTAAATTTTTTTAAAAAAAACAGTGAATAAAAACAATTTTAAAAAATTTAATTCTTTTTAAAAAAATATTTTAAAAACGTCTGTTTTTTTAAAAATCAGTTTTTAAATAAAAAAATTAAAACACTGTATTGGTACTGTAGCATACTATAGCGCGTCAGAAGTGGTACTGTAGCATGTCAGAATTTGCACTGTAGTATTTTGTCTTTATGCGGTGAATTGTCTATTTTGCCCCTAAATTGTGACAAATGTCAAAATTTGGTGATGTCTAAAAATGTAAATGTGCTATCATATGTTTTTATTAGATTGAAAGTAGATAAAAATATTGACAAACGGTTTTTAAATTTTTAAAAAAAAAACAGTGAATAAAAATAATTTTAAAAAATTCATTTCTTTTTAAAAAAATATTTTAAAAACATCTATTTTTTTAAAACTCAGTTTTTTTTAAAATCAGTTTTTAAATAAAAAAAATTAAAAAACTGTATTGGTACTGTAGCATACTGTAGCGATTCAGAAGTGGTACTGTAGCGTGTCAGAATTTGCACTGTAGTGTTTTGTCTTTATGTGGTGAATTGTCTATTTTGCCCCTAAATTGTGACAAATGTCAAAATTTGGTGATGTCTAAAAATGTAAATGTGCTAGCATATGTTTTTATTAGATTGAAAGTAGATAAAAATATTGACAAATGGTTTTTAAATTTTTTAAAAAAAAACAGTGAATAAAAACAATTTTAAAAAATTCATTTCTTTTTAAAAAAATATTTTAAAAACATCTGTTTTTTTAAAACTCGGCTTTTTTTTAAAAATAAGTTTTTAAATAAAAAAAATTAAAAAACTGTATTGGTACTGTCGCATACTGTAGCGCGTCAGAAGTGGTACTGTAGCGTGTCAGAATTTGCACTGTAGTGTTTTGTCTTTATGCGGTGAATTGTCTATTTTGCCCCTAAATTGTGACAAATGTCAAAATTTGGTGATGTCTAAAAATGTAAATGTGCTAGCATATGTTTTTATTAGATTGAAAGTAGATTAAATATTATTTATTTATTTAATCCAACTTAAATTAATTATTTTTTTTATATATATTTTATTTTAAATATAGTATTATAAAAAATAATTAGCTTTCAATTTACTAGAATACCAAAATAGTTTTATAGAGCCTTCTTCTTTTAATAAAAAATTACCTTTTTAGAGCCTTCTTCTTTTAAAATTAAAATACCAAATTTAGGTTATAAAAAAAGAATAAAATTAAAAGGGCTTTTTTTTGTACCCTTTTCTCCCTTATACCTCCATAACCCATTTGATTCCCAAAATACCACTAAAAAATTTAAAAGAAAACTGATTTTTTTTTTTAAATTTCCGGAATTATCTCAAAAGAGGATAATTCCGAAAACCAATTTTTAGAACTTTTGGGAATCACCTCAAAAGAGGTATTACCGTAATTGAAATACCTCTTTTAATACTTCTTTTGAGGTGATTCCGAAAAGTTCTAAACTAAAGTTTTTCGGAATTATCCTCTTTTGAGGTAATTCTGGAACACGGTTTTTTAAAGATTTCCAGAATTACCCCAAACGACATAATTTCGGAAGTCAAAATGTGTTCCGGATTTATGTGTTTAGGCATAATTCTGAAAATCTTTAAAAGTTTGTGTTCCGAAATTATGTGTTTCCGATTTTTTTTTGAGGAATCAGGGGTAAAATTAGTGATGCAAACGGGGCGGGGCGGGCACAGGTACCAGCTACACGCTACCAGCCCCGCGAGATCCCCGTGAGACCCGTGTCCGCCCCGTACCCGCGTGGGTACCCGCATAGCCGGTATCAAATGGGTATTTTCCCTTAACGGGTACCCACGGATACCCACGTATACTTGTTAGTGTTGTAAAAATAATTTTTTTTAAAAATAAAATTTGAAATACTATACAAAACTAATCTATTATATTTTATAAACATTTTACTAACTTATAATTGTAAACAAATGGAGATAAAAAATACTAGAATTACAATAGGAAACTTTAAAAACAACAACCCACTAATTATCCAAAATATTAGGATAAAATATACAACACATGTTATCGAAAATGACAACAAAATATCAATAAAAACCCACTTAAACAACAACAATGATAGAAATTCACTTCATCAATAAATATATGTTATGGGTACGGGTACCCGCGCGACGGGTACCTCATTTCCCGCCGCGCCCCGTTTATTGACGGGTATTTTAAATGTTTGTTTATTTTGTCCGTGGGTACCCGTTAAGGGACCCACCCCGTGCCCATTACGGGTATTACCCGCGGGCGCGAGTTTTTTTTTGCACCCCTAGGTAAAATCGTCTATATGGTGAGTTTTGAGGGTAAGATAGGGGAGACACAAAAAACCAATTAAAACGGCAAATTTCTTTTGTAAAAAAACGGCAATTTCACCACTGTAGCACCAATAAAAAAATTAAATACCAAAATAGCACATTTTTTAGATTATTTATCAAACTAGCACACATCCAATTTTTAGTTCAGAAGTCGCCCCCTACCAAAACGACTTCTGAACTAAAAATTGTAATTTTTTTTTTTAATTGTAGTTCAGAAGTCGCCCCCCCACCGGGGTGACTTCTGAAATGTGTTTTTTTATTTTTTATTTTTCTTGTATATTAATTTAAATAAATTTAATTAATTTAATTAATTTAGAAAATTAATATTGTTAATTCTAAATTAATTATAAATATTCTTGTGAAAAAAAAAATTGAACACATTAATGTATTTAAAAGTGTCGGCAAGATCTCGTGCGTCCAAAAAAACACTAAAAAAACTGTTTGTTTTGTAGTGCAAAAAATTAGTTTTTTACTATGTTTTGACCACTTTTAATCATATATTTTTATTTTTTTATTTTAAAAAAAAAAATCTACTGTGTAGAAGAGGTATAAAACTATCGTGTTGAGTTATGAAATATGACATACAGATTTAATTTGAACATGTATTATAATCGTAAAGAACACTAAAAAAAACACGGATTACATTGATTGAAAAGTGGATTACAACGACGTTGAACTAGTCTAGATTGCGGTTTGGATAGTTATTTTTGTTGTGACCCTCATTTCTACATGTTGCGCCCGAAAAAGTCCCCGAGGGAGAACCTTCCTCGTTCACAACTTTTCTAAAATCAATGAAGCCGCCACCAATATTTATTAAGGAAAATATTAGGAAAACCTTTTTGGAAAGCGATTGGTCTTGCGAAACTAGAGAATAGGGTTCGGGGGTCGATTACGCGCGGGGAAGGTGTTGGCACCCCACACGTCCTCTCTACTGAGAGGGAACCTTTAATTAAATGTGTGGTTTTAGTGTATTGACTTGAAAATACTTAATTTTGCCTCTCTCCTTCTTATTGAAAAATTCTTAATGAAAATCTTTATTTATTATGAAAAAGGGGGGAAAAACGGGTTCTTAGAAAAAAACGCTTGACGGGACATGGCCCGCTCCTACGTATCTTCCGGTGCGATGGAGAACTCAAAGCTACGTAGTTCTTCTTTGTCCTGAAAAAGGTTTTTGTCTTTTATCTTTTTAGTGAGTTTTTCGAAATAGGACGGGCATTTAGTGAATGATTAAACTAACCAAGGTTATGGGTAATCACCGCTAAGTACTCTTGAAAATGAGAGTCACTACCGACAGTCAGACGAACAAAGGTTCTGATTGACTATTAGTAGCGACTCGTTTTTATTTGTTCTTTTGAAAGGGGTTTTCGAAAGAGATTGATTGGCACGAATGATCAAACTAACAAAGGTTATGAGTGATCATCGCTTGTTGTTCTTTTGGGAAAAAGACATCGCCACCAATAGCTAGACGAACAAAGGTTCTGATTAACCACTAGCGACGATGGGTTGAAAATGATTTGAGAAAGGAAAAGGTTTTTGTTTTGGAAATGATATTGGTTTGCGAAAGTGATTCTTTTTTGTTACGAAAATAACTCTTTTCTTTTCATTATGCAAATGCTAAACTTTTTATGATTGCGCTTGACGAGAATGTGACTCGCTCCTACGTATCCCAAATGGGAATCAAAGCGACGTAGTTCTAACGAGCCTTGAAAGTGAAAGTCTTTTTGCTTTGGTTTTGAAAAGTGAGGGGTGCTCATGATGATCAAACTAACAAAGGTTATGGGTGATCATCACTAACACTTGCTATGACTTTTGATGCTTAGGAAAATATCTTTTGAAATTGAAAGCATTCATGATAATCAAACTAACAAAGGTTATGGGTGATTATCACTAGTAGCTTATGCATATGAAAACATCCTTTTTTTGAAATTTAGGCTCTTAGGACAACCAAACTAACAAAGGTTATGGGTGATTGTCACTAGTCACCATTTTCATGCTAGGCCATTTAGAAAAGAAAGTAATGAATGCAAATCGAATCCTTAGGCAAACAACAATCTCATTTGAATTCTTGAGCAAATATTAGCCTAAACTACACATGTTAGACCACAACACCTAAATAGGCAAAGAAGGAACTTGAATTGGGCATTAAGCAAAAATACAAGAGTGGGCAAGATTGAACCTAAATGCACATCTAGTGGAAGATGCTAGGCGAGAACCATACTCAAATATTTCTACAAAACGCAAGGGAATCTAAATGCACATCTAGTGGAAGATGCAATATATGGAATTGACCTATCTAAGTGTTGATGATATTCTTATATGAGAGTGGACAATGAAATTGTTGGCTTAAGGAAAAGAGTTGCCTCAATCATGATCATAGGCAAGCGAGTTATTTAGCAACCAAAGTATCAAAGAATGTTGAATCCCTTTGGTCAATCCTCACACTTAAGATTAAATGCGCAAGTGCACAAGTGTGAATCACCTTGCCAATCCTCAACAAAAACAAGTTTATTAAAGCAAACCCAAACCCTAATTTTTTATGTTAAAACCTAGGAGCATACATATCCTAAATCAACTATTATTCATCCCCCAAATCATGAAACAAACAAAAGCATTCAAGAACCCTAAACCTAAGCCTATGGCCGAATGTCATCATGCTTGAAATGGGTTTCTTATTTTGTGAAAGTTATGCAAACAAAAGTGAATATGCAAGGAAATGTGAGAAAACACAACAACAACTAGCAAACCACATTTTCATGAGAGTATGCGAAATACAACATGCAATAAAACCACATTTATTTCATGAAAGGCAAGGATTAAGATCACAAATCAACATTTATTAAAGGGTGAGAAGCACCATAAGCACCCAAGCCTCCCTAAGTGCTTGTCAAAGTGCTTATGACACCTCTCACCAACAACAATCAACAATATGAGAATATGAAGATGATAGGATGAATGCTTTTTATATTTTTGAGGAAATACTCAAGGATGATGCAAGGTTTTAAGGATTACCTTAGTTTTGAGCTAGAAAGTGAGATGAGAAGATGAAGCTAGACACAACTCAACAAGACTCCAATATTCTTCAAAGAAGTACCCACTTGATGATGATGCTTGAACTTTGAATGAGAAAATGGAGGGAGTATGTGAAAGAGGGATGCAAATGAGGTGAGTTGTTTGTTAGGGTTTTTGGTGTAAGAGAAATGGGAAGGTTCTTTTGAGATGAAAGAAAAAACAAGAGGAAGTGAGTGAGTGGAGAGGGGCTACGAATTTCTTGGGTCCTCTTGAGAGGAGAGAAGTGGGTTGTTCTTATTCAAATCCTTGGGAGGCCAAAGATCTAATGGGTTTAAGGTTGTGAGAGGGAAATAAAGAAATTAGTGTGTATTTAGTGGTGTAGAGAGAAAGAAGGTAAAAATATGTTGTGTATTGAATGTTATTCGACTCAAAGGTGTGCTTGTCATGATGAAAGGCCTTTGTGATGTGCACTTGATGGGGGGCTGAAGTGATGGAGGCGTGGAGCATGAGGGTGGAGTGAGGGAGGTAAAGAAATTAGTGTGTATTTAGTGGTGTAGAGAGAAGGAAGGTAAAAATATGTTGTGTATTGAATGTTATTGGACTCAAATGTGTGCTTGTCATGATGAAAGGCTTTTGTGATGTGCGCTTGATGGGGGGATGAAGTGATGGAGGTGTGGAGCATGAGATTGAGGATGGAGTGAGGGATGTTGCTTGCTTGTAGAATTAGTGCTTACTTTAGCCAAAAATGGATAAAAGCAAAAAGCAACTAAAAGGAATTAGCCCTAATTCTAAAAATACAATAAGCATCCAATATTATTTTGTTATTCATTTTTTTATTTTGATTTCAGATTTCTATTTTTAATTATACATATTTTTTGAGCCTTTTTGAAAAAAACCGTTATAATTGACCAAAATACCCTTTTTGACTCTAAAACCCTAATTTGCCCGAAAAATGCGTTCCAACCCTAAAAATGATTTCAAGAACCTTGGAATGCCTTCTAGGATCCGAAATGCAGTGCATAAGGCTCTTCGCTCTTCAATTTATTTATTTTTTGTGGAAAATTAGGGTTTTGACCTAAGCCGGACAAAATTGGGGTATGACACTACAAATACCACATCTCTTGGTGCGACTACCCCTTTCTCTTTGATCCATCTCTGTACGAATACGGGTAGACTGTGGACGACCCTTTTTACCTCTTCGTTTAGATGGATCATGCTGCAGTTCTGGGCCATTGAAATCAGGCCATGACAACTCAGATGGTAGTGGTGGGAACTCCTCAAAGTATGTATTGAAAACATACTGCATTTTGTACTGTGGTTGCACGAATTCCATGTGATCGTAATTTACTTTTGAACATGCCGCGATCACATGGGAACAAGGATAGTGCAGTGCCAGAAATTCCCCACACTCACAAGTCATGTCTCTAAAGTTAACCACGAATGTGCCTGCAGGTCTCCCACTTTGTGGTCGTATAATTTCTTCCACTCTGAACAATTTTTGGGCACGTCGTGAATTGCCACGTTGTGCGTGTTCGGGACAGCTCAGCTGTGATCTATTTTTTCGATCAATTTTTCAGAGTACATAGTTCCTGACTCCAACATTGCCTGTGCCTGGGTTCCCCTTTTGACAAAAGTCTCGTTCAGCCTAAAATATGAGGTCGCTATGAAAGAATATATAGGGAGATTTCGCAGGCCCTTGATCACTTTGTTGATGCACTCGGCAAGGTTTGTTGTCATGTGCCCCCAACGGTAACCTCCATCGCACCACTGCATCCATTGTTCGGGGTTTATGTCCTCAACCCAAGCCACCCCATCAGGAACCACTTCATCACCAATCTTGACTTTGTAGTGATTGGCGGATTTTTGTGTCATTGAGTATGCTGAAGCACGAAAACATAATGTTGGTAAAGATGTTATGAAAAAAATATTAGGGTTTTTTTTATAATAAAATAATACTCACCCATATTGACCACAGCTTTCCTGGCAGAAGTGTTCTTAAAGTGTCTCATGAAGTTCTGTGCTATGTGGCGAATACAAAACACGTGCTTCCAACTACTGTCTACCCGCCTAACAGCACATTTGATAGACTCGTGTCTATCCGATATCAAACAGAGACCCTCCTGGGGTGTCACCCACGCTCTTAAACGGGATAGAAAGAAGTACCAAGCATCAGCTGTCTCACCCTCCACAACTGCATATGCTACTGGGAAGTAGTTGCTTCTTCCATCTTGTGCAATTGCCAACAGAAGACATCCTTTGTACCTACCGTACAACCATGTTCCATCGACAGAGACAACTGGCTTGCAAAAATTGAAGCCTTTGATGCACGGCCCAAAACTCTAGAAGATGCGGTGGAAGACACCCTTGCCATCAACTTCTTGGCCATTCTCATAGACTGGTTTGTACTCCCAGTCGTACACACTGTTTGGAATGTAGTGAGAAAAATCACGGAGCCACCTTGTTACTTTATTGTAAAACTCCTCCCAATTACCATAGATCCTCTCGATTGCTTTTTGTTTTGTAATCCAAGCTTTTCTATAAGAACTTTGGTACGTGTACCTCGCCTTTATGTGTGCTCTCAACACGGACATGGATATTGTCGGATCCGACTTTACCAGTTGAAGCATGCTGTCACACATGAGGGCTGCGGTCAGCTGGCGGTGATCTTGAGAAAGAGTCCCTGTTGTACATGTATGTGGCTCTTCCAACTGTGTAATCTCCCATATGCCAGACCTTTTACTGAGTCTGATGACACACCTCCACAAACAGCGTTCGTGCACACAACAAACAATCCATCTAGTTGTATTAGATGCATCGACTCTAAAATCAAGTGATTTGTGGAGGTGATATGTCTGGATGAAGTGTTGGGCTAATTCTTTTGTGGCAAATTTCATTCCCTTCTGGAGTTGGTTGGGGTCTTCGTTGGCTAACTCGCGGTTCCTGTCCATGGAATGGCCATACTCAGCATCATTAGCTTTCGTGTTGTCAGTTGTGATGTTTACAAAATGTGGGACAGGCTCATGGAATGCAACGGTATTGTGGGGGGTTGCTACAATTGGTTCCTCAGCATCTTCACGCTGAAGAATATCATCCTCATTTTCGCTAAAGTCGCCAACTTCTTCGTTATGCACACCATGAAGTATACTAATAGGTGGGGTGGTGTTTAGGTCAAAAGGGTTTTGTGAGGCTAATGGAATGGATTCGTGGTGAAGTGTTTGAGCTGGTTCTTCTTAAGGCATGTGACTCTGGGATGATGAAGGATTGAATTGATGGTAAGTAGATGGAGTGAAGTCAGGGTATGGGGTTTCTGTTTGTTGAGAATAAGGTATGGTGAATTGTGAAGAAGATGGAATCGCCTGAGTTAGCTGCGTTTGTGTGTAGTTTGAAGGAGCATCAACCAAATCTGCATATACTTCTGGTGTAGATACACCTAAGTGTTTACATGTCTTGAATTGTTCTAACATAAGATCGACATCATCATTAGAAGTTAGATGCAAATCGCCGTAAAATTTGTGGCCAGTTATGAGAGTTATGGGGTAACAGTAGATAAGACTAGAAACCATTTTTGAATGGTCAGAAGAGATTTTTCTCTCAATGGCTTGTCTAAGTTGATCTAATGTGAATTTAGACTTGAGTTTTAGAAGACATGTGTTATCGCACCTAAAAACAACACCCTCTGTGTTTGTGTTTTCAACGACACCGTTGTAAAAAACTGTGATAAACACTGGAGCCATTTTTGTGTGCAAGGCGGGGCAAGAGAGTCGGAAGAGGATTGGGGGTGTTGGTGTGGTGAGTTACAAGACTAAGAGTCCCTATTTATAGATGGTGGGGGTGTTTCCAACGGGAAAAAAATGGACGGCCCAGATCTTGCCGACAAATTTCAATCGCCCAGATTGCACCATGCATAGTGAATAGTGAATAGTGAAAAGTTCAGTCGACACTAATTAACGGCCCAGATCTTGCCGACAAATTTCAATGGCCCAGATTGCACCATGCATAGTGAATAGTGAAAAGTTCAGTCGACACTAATTAACGGCCCAGATCTTGCCGACAAATTTCAATGGCCCAGATTGCACCATGCATAGTGAAAAGTTTAGTCGACACTAATTAACGGTCCAGATCTTGCCGACAAATTTCAATGGCCCAGATTGCACCATGCATAGTGAATAGTGAATAGTGAAGCGTGAATAGTGAAAACTTCAGTCGACTTCTGAACTGTGTTTTATTATTTTTTCTTTTTCTTGTATATTAATTTAAATAAATTTAATTTAATTAATTTAATTAATTTAGAAAATTAATATTGTTAATTCAAAATTAATTATAAATATTTTTGTGAAAAAAAAAATTGAACACATTAATGTATTTAAAAGTGTCGGCAAATACATTAATGTGTTCAAATATTTGTTTTCACCAAAAAAATATCAACTTAATATTTATTTATTACTAAATACATTATGCCGACACTTTTGGACGCACGAGATCTTACCGACACTTTAAATACATTAATGTGTTCAAATATTTGTTTTCACCAAAATATTTATAATTAATTTAGAATTAACAATATTAATTTTCTAAAGTGTCGGCAACATCAAGACCATTGAAAAAATGTTGGTTATTACCTTTGAATTATCCCATGTTTTTAATTTTATCTCGGTGAGGACAAAAAATTGTAGCGTTAAAATAATGTGAGAGTGAGAAGTAAGGTAGATTTTTTTTGTTGAAATAGATGTAATTTAGGTACTACGAAACAGAAGGGTATTTTCGTAAAAATGAATTTACATTTGGTACCGCGGAGGGTGCCTAACAGAAGGGTATTTTGGTAAAACTGAATAAATTAGGTATTGCGGATGGTGCCAAACTTAATTAATAAAAAACTGTTTGTTTTGTAGTGCAGAAAATTAGTTTTTTACTATGTTTTGACCAGTTTTAATCATATATTTTTATTTTTTATTTAAAAAACAATATCTACCGTGTAGAAGAGGTATAAAACTATCGTGTTGAGTTATGAAATATGACATACAGATTTAATTTGAACATGTATTATAATCGTAAAGAACACTAAAAAAACTGTTTGTTTTGTTGTGCAAAAAATTAGTTTTTTACTATGTTTTGACCAGTTTTAATCATATATTTTTATTTTTAAAAAATATCTACCGTGTAGAAGAGGTATAAAACTATCGTGTTGAGTTATGAAATATGACATACAGATTTAATTTGAACATGTATTATAATCGTAAAGAACACTAAAATAACTGTTTGTTTTGTAGTGCAAAAAATTAGTTTTTTACTATGTTTTGACCAGTTTTAATCTTATTTTATTATTCTTGAGGCGTGTTGCGGTGGAAAATTATTGATTTTTGAGTCGCCGCGGGGGGGGGGGGGGGGGTGGTCTCTCTTCCTTGGGCTTCTCCCCCTTCCACTCAGTCCGCCTTGCTCTGTAGATCGGTTTCGCTGGTGATCCCGCGGCGCCGCCCGTCTGCTGGTTTGGATATTTGCGATTGTTGTTCTCTGATCCGAGAGGAGTGAAGCTCGCAATCTGGGTTGATCGTTGGAGTCCACGATCTGGTTAGGTTTCTGGATCTTTCCTGCGGTTGTTCTCTGGTCTGCGTAGGTTTCTCTGATCCGAGAGGAGTGAAGCTCGCAGTTCGGTTTCTGGATCTTCCTCGCGATTGTTGTTCTCTGGTCTGCGAAGGTTCGATGGTTCTGGATCTCCGCTGTCCGCTTGCTCAGCATCGTGATCTTGTTCTATCCTCTGAACTGTTCACGGTCCCTGCCCCGCGGCGCTGCTGGTTTGGATCTCCCTTTTTGGTGGATCTGCGCGCTTTAGGAGGTCCATGGTGGGCTTCTGTTTCGCGATGGTTTGTTGATTTGAATGGGAAGGGGTCTGAGCTGATCGCGATGGTGGCTGGTAGATCACTTTAGAATCCGCAATCACGACAACATCCCCCCTCGATGCTGCTTCTTCGTCTTTCGTCGTCGACATTCGCTGAATGTCGCTGATTTGCGTCTTGCTTGGTTGTGTCACGGTGTTGGCCGGTGGCGCAACGCCGCGGTGGTGGCTGGTGATCGACGACCTCGGTCAAGCTCGGTTGTGTCGCGGTGTTGGCCGGTGACATGGCTTTGCGGTGGTGGCTGGTGGTTCAACGCAGGAAGACAGTGCTGATTCGGTGGTGTTGTTTTGGTGGGTTCTCTGTGTGTTTATCAGATTTGTTTTGGTGGTTGTTGTCGCAATGCCATTGTTGGGCGCCAGATTGCAGTTTGCAGGTCTCTCTAACGGGCTCCTCCCCTCTGCCTTCA
This sequence comes from Astragalus membranaceus, assembly GCA_039519185.1. Taxonomy (NCBI): domain Eukaryota; kingdom Viridiplantae; phylum Streptophyta; class Magnoliopsida; order Fabales; family Fabaceae; genus Astragalus; species Astragalus membranaceus. Next base: position 169,129,456 of record CM076850.1, on the reverse strand, counting down.
GCTCCTGAACCCTGTCTCTCGCCCGGCCTCCACCTTTAACCTCGATCAGATATGAGTGTGCTTAATGTGAGGATAGTGAGGTGAGGCTGGGTGTTGTGGTGTGGCGCTCAATTGGCAGTGGGTGGTGGTTGTGTGGGGGCTTTCAGGTGTTGCCCTGCTTCAGAGTTTGGGTTCTTAGATTACAGTTAGCAATTCTCTTTGTCGGGCTCCTCCCTTTGCCTTCAGCCTCTGACCCCGTCTCAATCGTCTCCTGGCCTCCACCTCTAACCTCGATCTTTGGGAGTGTGCTTAATGTGAGGATAGTGAGGTGGTTCTGGCTGTGGTTGTTTGGAGTGTGCTCAATAGGCGGTGGGTGGAGGTTGTGGGGGCTTCAGGTGTTGCCCTGCTTACTTTTTCGGGTCGCCCTCGTCGCCTTAGATTTTCTTTTATTAGAGCTCTTTGGTTGTTTATTTTAGGGGCCTTTGTTGGGCTTTCTATTATTGTCATCGTTACCAAGGGTTTTGGTCTAGTCCCCCCTTGTGCTCTTTATGTCTTCTCTTTATTTTATTAATAAATTCGGGCTGGCTGCCTGGTTGCTTAAAAAAAAAAAGACCAGTTTTAATCATATATCTTTATTTTTTTATTTTAAAAAAAATATCTACACGAAATATCTAACATAAGATCGACATCATCATTAGAAGTTAGATGCAAATCTGCATATACTTCTGGTGTAAATACACCTCTCATTGTGCAGAGTGCAGAGGTCTTAATTTCTTTAATGGTCTAGATTTTGCCGACACTATGTAACGGCCTAGATTTTGCCGACACTATTTAACGGCCTAGATTTTGCCGACACTAAACCCTAAAATCAACAGTTAATATATTCCAAAATCAACGACTTACATACGATCACCCTATTATAAATACATTCTCACATTACACTCAAATTCACACCAACAGTTTACCCTTAACCTATATTTCTGATTCATCTTCTCTTCTCTGGTTCTTCCCAAACACTGTCGCCCAACCCGCTGAAATGGAATGGCAGTTGTGCCCAACCCAGTACTCAAATGACAAATTCTTAACCGCCCTTCATCACAATGGAACTGTAACCACCGATGAACATGGTGTTGTCTTTCGTTATCCTAATCATATCTTCTGTAGGATGAATAAGGACATCACATTAGCCCAACTCAAGGAGAAGGCTGAGAGGAAGATACGGCCAGAGGGAGGGTGGCGTAAAGACGTGGAGCGTATCTGTTACAGAAAGTACAATTGTGGAGTGATAAGTCTATTTTTAGAGTCTTTTTAATAGTTATTTTTCTTAAGTTTATTTGGTATTTTAATTATATTTTTGAGCTATTTTACTACAAATGTTTACTTTTTATTTTCAGGTGTTATTTCGAAGCAAAAGAGAAAATATGAGGAAAAATGAAGAAACAAAGAAAATATTTGAGGAGGAACAATTTTTAAGACCACTTGGCACTCAACAGGGCGCCAAGCAGCAAAACTGGCGCAGCACAGGGCGCCAAGGGCGCCAAGCAGCAAAAACTGGCGCAGAGCCTGCGCACGACCCTGGCACATAGGCGCACGACCCTGGTGCAAAACTGGCGCAGAGCAGCCAAAATTGACTGGCCAGGGCGCACGACCCTGGCACATAGGCGCACGACCCATGCTTGCCAGCAACGCAGAACAGCTGTTGCCAGCACAAGGCGCACGACCCAGGCTCCTTAGGCGCACGACCCTGGTGCAAAACTGGCGCAGAGCAGCCAAAATTGACTGGCCAGGGCGCACGACCCAGGCACATGGGCGCACGACCCTGGCGCCAGACAAGTCAATTTTGGCTGCACCCACTTGCTGATGGCTATCTTTGCCAACTTGATTTGCCACTTTTTTTGGGACCATTTTGCCCCTCCACTCAAGTGCCTTGGCCCTCATATTTTCCTATAAATAGGACCTTGATCCTCACTTGTAACTAAGCTTGAATTTTGTTAGAAAATCAATGACAAGGTTTCCTCTAAGATTCATGACTTCAATTTACTCTTCATGCTTTTTATGATTCTTGCTCTTTTAAATTCTTGCTCATTTACTTTCCTTGCTATTTACTTTCTTGCTCCTAACTTTTATTTTCTTGCTCCTAACCTTTACTTTCTTGCTATTTATATTCCTTGTTCTTTACTTTTCTTGCACTTTATATTCCTTGCAATTTATTTTCCAAGTCATTTACATTCTTGCACTTTTATTTTCCTTGCTCTTTAACTTCCCAAGTCATTTAAATTCCTTGCAATTTACTTTTCAAGCAATTTACTTTCTTGTCATTTACAATTCTGCTATTTATGATTTTGCATTTTACCGCTTTCTTTTATTTCTCGCTATTTAATTTCATGTCGTCGTCTTCTTCTTCTTCTTCTTCTTCTTCTTCTTCTTCTTCTTCTTCTTCTTCTTCTTCTTCTTCTTCTTCTTCTTCTTCTTCTTCTTCTTCTTCTTCTTCTTCTTCTTCTTCTTCTTCTTCTTCTTCTTCTTCTTCTTCTTCTTCTTCTTCTTCTTCTTCTTCTTCTTCTTCTTCTTCTTCTTCTTCTTCTTCTTCTTCTTCTTCTTCTTCTTCTTCTTCTTCTTCTTCTTCTTCTTCTTCTTCTTCTTCTTCTTCTTCTTCTTCTTCTTCTTCTTCTTCTTCTTCTTCTTCTTCTTCTTCTTCTTCTTCTTCTTCTTCTTCTTCTTCTTCTTCTTCTTCTCCTTCTCCTTCTTCTCCTTCTTCTTCCCCTTCTTCTCCTTCTTCTTCCCCTTCTTCTCCTTCTTCTCCTTCTTCTTCTACTTCTTCTTCTTCTTCTTCTTCTTCTTCTTCTTCTTCTTCTTCTTCTTCTTCTTCTTCTTCTTCTTCTTCTTCTTCTTCTTCTTCTTCTTCTTCTTCTTAGGTCCCTAATAATTCCCAAAGACTATTCTCCACTCCAAATTGTTTTATATTTCAATCTAATTTCATTGTCCTTCAAATCTTATTTTAAACATCAAACGAAGGACCGAAAGGTGAAGTTTTGATGTTGGAACTATGAAATTAGACAAGGGAATCAAAACATGAGAATAGTTTTGAAACTCTTGAGACATTAAAATGGTGTTATGCTTAATGGGTTTTGGTGACAATCAACCATGAGAATAGGCTTGATTGTTAGTTTAAAACACGCTCTTGTACTCCGAAAGGAGACATTAGTTATATTCGTTGCCTTGTCTTTGAAATACAAAACTCTTATAATTTGTTGAATAGTCTAAAGAATTATTTTGGTTCCTCATTGTTGTGATGAAACTATAAACCTAAGATTGTTTTTATTTCTAAATTTTACATCTCCTAAAACCATTTCTCTTCAGTTAATCAACTTTGGAAAATTAAATTGGTAATCACTTAGGCTCTCCCTGTGGACCGATACTCTTTTATTACGCGATACGACTCGTGCACTTGCGAGGCTATCAAATTTTTTGCGCCGTTGCCGGGGAGGTAGTGATATTAATTAAGTTTTTCGAAACCGGTTAGACTGAAGTTTTATTTTCTTTATTTTTACTTTTTCTTCTCTTGTCCCTCGAATGCGAAGAACCAGAAGTTTCGGTGAAACTGTTCAACAAATTCCCGAAATCGAAAGGTTCTTACATAGAAGGAGGAGAGAAATTCCGGATAACCAAATGGCGGCTAATGAAAATCGTGCTCTCAAAGAGTACGCAACACCTTCAGCGAAACCATCGGCTGTCATTGTACACCCAAATGTGGAAGCAAATAATTTTGAACTCAAATCATCTCTGCTTTCAATGGTTCAACAAAACCAATTTTCTGGTTCTCCCACAGAGGACCCAAATCTTCATATTTCAATTTTTTTGGAATATTGTGGAACTCTCAAATTAAACGGGGTACCTCAAGATGCCATAAGACTAAAGCTCTTCCCTTTTTCATTAAGGGATAGAGCAAGAGCATGGCTATATTCTTTGCCTTCGGAATCCATTACCAGCTGGGGCCAATTAAAACAAGCCTTCCTTACTAGGTTCTTTCCCCCAAGTAAAACACCTCAAATGAGAAGTCAAATTACTCGATTTTCTCAAAACGACGGGGAATCTCTTTATGACGCTTGGGAACGTTTCAAAGAAATGTTAAGGCTATGCCCCCATCATGAACTAGAGAAATAGCTCGTTGTTCACACATTTTATAAAGGATTACAATATGCAACTAGAATGACTGTTGATGCAGCTGCAGGTGGAGCTTTGATGAACAAAATTTTTACTGAAGCTTATGCACTCATTGAAGATATGGCTCAAAACCATTGTCAATGGGCAAGTGAGCGAGCCATAGCAGATAAACCAACATCATCAAAAGAGCCAGGTAAATATGAAATATCAGCTGTTGATCATCTTGCCTCAAAAGTGGACGCACTTTTTCAAAAATTTGAAAAATTAAATGTAAGTGCCGTCTCAAAAACTTTTTCTCCTACTACTCCACCATGTGAATTATGTGGGGTTGTTGGCCAATTGGAGCTGAATGCCAGCTTGAGGCATCTAGTACTGGAAATGAGCATATTAACTATGCTCAAAAAGAAGATCTGTTTTCAAATACTTATAATTCTGGGTGGAGAAATCATCCAAATTTTTCTTATAAAAATCCTCCACCCAATCCAGCACCTAGACCACCTCCTGTCTTTCAAAATCAAAGCGTTTTTAACAACCCACAAAACAACCCGCAAAAAGTCGAACTTGGAAATTTTGATGGAAAAATTTGTGTCATCTCAAACAAAACAAAATGAAGAATTCAAAAATCAAACTGGTTATTTGAATGACACACTTATCAAATTAGAATCAAAAATCGACTCTATTGCCGCTCATAGTGAGATGCTTGAAAATCAAATAACTCAAGTGGCAACACAGGTGGCTTCATCCTCTAAATCTTCGGGGGTATTTCCCGGACAGCCTGAACAAAATCTAAATGGCCAAATATATGCCGTCACCCTTAGAAGCGGAAAACAATTAGAGGAACCAAGAGCAAACCAAGGAAAAATTGTGAGTGAAAAACATAATTTACCATGTGAGCAAGAAGAGAAAGAAAAAGAGAAAGAACCAGAAAAAGAAAAAAAGAAAGAACCAGAAAAAGAAAGAGAAGAACCAAACACCCCCCCACCACCATACGAAGCATCTCCTTTATCTTATTTTTCACCTTCCTTTGTGAAAATAACATTTGATCTGGGGGGAATTGAAAATAAGATCTTATTGCTTTTACGACTTCCATTTTACAAGCCATGGGATCCAGGAATATGTTTTCATTCTTCATGTGTCACTTGGTCTTTATGCTTCAAGCAATGGGACCCAGGAATAACTTTCCAAAGGGCAAAGGTCAAGCTAATGACCATAAACGAGCGCTGCGTGGGAGGCAACCCACTGGTTTACCTATGTTTTGTTTTCTTGGAAAAAGCAGAAAAGCTACAAAATGCCAATCAATGTGAGCTTTCTTACCCCTCTCATATATTCTATTCTGATTTACATTGAGGACAATGTTTGGTCCAAGCATGGGGGGTATTTTATTGCTTTTCTTGGGTATGTCTTTATTGCTTTGCTGAGTTTTTATCTTTTTGTACTTTGAGTTGTATCTGCTCCCTCCATCATGAAACTTTGTGAACCCTAAGCATGTTTTAGATAAGCCTTTTCTAGACAATTTTTTTTTTCAAATTTTCATTAGCAATCATCTAGGTGGACTGGTTGGGAACAACAAAATTGTATCATGATTCGATTTCTACTTCTAGGGTTTTTTCACACACCCACTATTGAGACTTTTTTTTCCAGTTATTAATACAATTAGAAGGACTGAAAAGAAACTACTAACCTGGTTCTCTTGGTGACATTCACTGGATGCGCGGTTACTGGAGAAAAACGTCTGAGTTGGGGTATTCAAAATAAAATAAAATAATAATAATAAAATAAAAATGCAAAACCAATTCAAAATGCAAAAATTGGTGCATTTTAAATGTCAAAATGAATGGTTAGCATATGAAATCAAAAAAAAAAATGCTTGAATGCCCAACATATAAAGACCCTCCTTTGAGACCCGGTCTTAGTGAATGAAGGACCCAAGCTTAAGAATGCTGGGGAACCGGTTCTATGATGACATTGATATCCTCTCTAGAGTATTGATACTTTAAAACTGTCTCCCAATTCCACAAGAAGCCCGGATAGTAGTTCTCAAACCAAAGTGTTAGAATTGCCCCACAGTTCACTTAAGGTTTCGATATGAAAATAAATTCTCTTCAGAATTGGCCTAAAGATTTACACTGTTTTTGCTTGAGGACAAGCAAAGGTTCAAGCATAAGGGAGTTTGATAAGTCTATTTTTAGAGTCTTTTTAATAGTTATTTTTCTTAAGTTTATTTGGTATTTTAATTATATTTTTGAGCTATTTTACTACAAATGTTTACTTTTTATTTTCAGGTGTTATTTCGAAGCAAAAGAGAAAATATGAGGAAAAACGAAGAAACAAAGAAAATATTTGAGGAGGAACAATTTTTAAGACCGCTTGGCACTCAACAGGGCGCCAAGCAGCAAAACTGGCGCAGCACAGGGCGCCAAGCAGCAAAAACTGGCGCAGCGCCTGCTCACGACCCTAGCACATAGGTGCACGACCCTGGTGCAAAACTGGCGCAGAGCAGCCAAAATTGACTGGCCAGGGCGCATGACCCTGGCACATAGGCGCACGACCCATGCTTGCCAGCAACGCAGAACAGCTGTTGCCAGCACAAGGCGCACGACCCAGGCTCCTTAGGCGCACGACCCTGGTGCAAAACTGGCGCAGAGCAGCCAAAATTGACTGGCCAGGGCACACGACCCAGGCACATGGGCGCACGACCCTGGCGCCAGACAAGTCAATTTTGGCTGCACCCACTTGCTGATGGCTATCTTTGCCAACTTGATTTGCCACTTTTTTTTGGACCATTTTGCCCCTCCACTCAAGTGCCTTGGCCCTCATATTTTCCTATAAATAGGACCTTGATCCTCACTTGTAACTAAGCTTGAATTTTGTTAGAAAATCAATGACAAGGTTTCCTCTAAGATTCATGACTTCAATTTACTCTTCATGCTTTTTACGATTCTTGCTCTTTTAAATTCTTGCTCATTTACTTTCCTTGCTATTTACTTTCTTGCTCCTAACTTTTATTTTCTTGCTCCTAACCTAACCTTTACTTTCTTGCTATTTATATTCCTTGTTCTTTACTTTTCTTGCACTTTATATTCCTTGCAATTTATTTTCCAAGTCATTTACATTCTTGCACTTTTATTTTCCTTGCTCTTTAATTTCCCAAGTCATTTAAATTCCTTGCAATTTACTTTCTTGTCATTTACAATTCCGCTATTTATGATTTTGCATTTTACCGCTTTCTTTTATTTCTCGCTATTTAATCTCATGTTTGTTTTTGTCTATAAACAATATGAGTGAGTAGATACAAAGTGTTGGGTTGTTGGGAGTAATCCAATGATAGGTCCCTAATAATTCCCAAAGACTATTCTCCACTCCAAATCGTTTTATATTTCAATCTAATTTCATTGTCCTTCAAATCTTATTTTAAACATCAAACGAAGGACCGAAAAGTGAAGTATTGATGTTGGAACTATGAAATTAGACAAGGGAATCAAAACATGAGAATAGTTTTGAAACTCTTGAGACATTAAAATGGTGTTATGCTTAATGGGTTTTGGTGACAATCAACCATGAGAATAGGCTTGATTGTTAGTTCAAAACACGCTCTTGTACTCCGAAAGGAGACATTAGTTATATTCGCTGCCTTGTCTTTGAAATACAAAACTCTTATAATTTGTTGAATAGTCTAAAGAATTATTTTGGTTCCTCATTGTTGTGATGAAACTATAAACCTAAGATTGTTTTTATTTCTAAATTTTACATCTCCTAAAACCATTTCTCTTCAGTTAATCAACTTTGGAAGATTAAATTGGTAATCACTTAGGCTCTCCCTGTGGACCGATACTCTCCCTGTGGACCGATACTCTTTTAAATTGGAAAATTAAATTGGTAATCACTTAGGCTCTCCAAACACCATTTATTCCAGGCTTAAGAACAACATCACCTTCGCCGAACTGAATGAAAAACTAATGGAAAAGGCGCAGCTGGAGGGTGAGGAGCAAACAATCACTCGTATCGTTTATCGCTTCCCCTGGATCGGCGAACGTAATCATATTCGGTGGGGCCTAATGACTATCAAGAGCGACGGCGGCGTTCGACAGATGTTTCAGCACCATGAGATGTTTCAACCTCATACTCGGAGTCCTATCGAATTGTGCGTCGAAGCCAAAATTTCCGCCGATGAGATCATCCGTCGGGTTTTCCCTCCAGCGTAAAATGTTTGGTGGAATTAGTTTCAATCATGTTTTCCTCTTCTTGTATTTCTACAAATTTTGTTGTTTATTTCAGTCTTTTTTCTATATTATATTATGTTCCAATTTTTAATCTCTTAAATTTTTTTCGTAAATATTAACGTAAATTTTTGAATTAACAATATTAATTTTCTAAATTAATTAAATTAAATTTATTTAAATTAATATAGAAGAAAAATAAAAAATAAAAAAACACAATTTTTAGTTCAGAAGTCACCTTGGTGGGGGGCGACTTCTGAACAAAAAATTGGATGTGTTCTAGTTTGGTAAATAATCTAAAAAGTGTGCTATTTGGGTATTTAATTTTTTTTGGCTATGGTAGTCCAATTGCCTAAAAAATCTCTTCCAACACTGACAACCTTCACCTCGCCTCCACACCGTCTCTTCTCCATCACCCATCGCCTCCTCCAAATCTCGTGTTCCCTCTCTTGGCGCATCATCCCTTAAATCGTCCTTCAAATCTCGCATCGGTCTCTTTAGATCTCAAACTACCTCTTCTCCCTAAAGCTGTTTCATTTTCTAAAAAAGAAAAGAGTGTTGTTACTTGCTAGTTGTTAGCGAAGGCAACGGCTATAGCTCGGCGACAACGGCAACGACGATGGCGACGCCGACAGCGGCAACGACGATGGTCACAGCGGCAACGACGACATTGGCAAAATCGGCAACGACAACGGTAAGAGCCAGTCCAGTCGCTTCTTTCAAGTGAACCATATATTTTGTTGGTGACACAACACCAAGATTTCAAGTTTGCTAGGTTTGATCTCCTTCAAGAGAGAAGAGTGAATGGTGGAAGGTGTTGTTTGCACCATATCTTTTTCTAAGTTCCAATTTTGTTGTTTTCTCGGTGGATAAAAAAATGTTTCAATAGCATGCAACTCTCGATCTAGTGGTTTGCTTATTTTGATATTTTATTTTATTTTTGTATCTGAATTAGACATGTTATGTTTTTTTTTAATATTTTTTTGTAATGAATGGATGGTGGGTTACGGTGTTGTGTGTATTTTCAAGGAGAGAGAAGAGTGGATGGTGGAAAGAGCTCTCCTTTGTACCCGACCCTCCAATTACAATTGTGTTCTCGGTGGATCAAACCCTGCGTGGTCGTTTTTAATTTTTTTTAAAATTTTTGACATGTTTTATTTCTTTTTGTTATGGATTGATGATGATTTGCGGTGCTGGTGCTGTCCGTAAAGGAAGTGTCATAGTGAAGGGGGTGAAGAGAGAAAAATAAAGGCAGTGGTTGTGGGTATAGTGAAGGAGGTGGAGAGAGAGAAAGAAAGACCCTGGTTGTGGGTCTGATTGGAAAGATGGGGAAGTGTGTGTGTGTGACCGATTTGGGATATCTATCAAAGGCTTCAGCAGCGGCGGCACTGGAACTGTGTGTTAGATTGGGGTCAGATGAAGAGAGAAGAAGAGAGAAAGAGGGGCGCGTGGAGCGGATGAGGAAGAGGAGAGAAAAAAAGGGGTGCGTGGTTGTATAATTGGGACCACGATCCACTGCATTCAATATTGGCTGCAGTGGCTGCTGTCAAAATTAGTAGAGCCATTAGATATCCTTAGGAAAAAATCATGTTCATTCATTTGTTTTATTATTAAAATATTAAAAAATTCAGAAGTGGAGATAGATAGATAGAGATGACTGATGGGAATCCACATCCGTATAATTGCATTTGGTGTTTTGTTTTATTTACAAAGGTGTCATTCAAAAAGTAAAGTGTAAATCAATTTTATATTATTTTTTTTGAACTGTTGCCAAATTCGTATAGCAAAAGTGCTTTTCCTTCAGCTTTTTTGTATCTAGCTTTATAAAAGAAGGGATTTATTAAGGTATTCAAAAGATTTATTTACTAAAATTAATAACTTGAATACTTTTAATATTTTACTTTTATGAATACTTTTATCTTTTAATAATCTCTTAGGAGTCTTGACAAGACAAGAAAATATTAGTTGTTGTCAAATTAATTATTTTTATATTTTGTTTTTGATTTTCAATGGGGAAACATTAGATGTTATTGTTAAATTTCTTCTTTTTTTATTCCTGATGGCGAAACATTACATGTCAAAATACAAATAATTTATATTTTATTTTCACAACTATTTTTATTCTTTATAAATGATAATTTTACTTTTGAGTCTCGATAAGAAACAATTACACATTATTGATATAACTATTTTCGTATTATATGACTTCATAACTATCTTTATGATTATTATATGAATGAGTCATTACAACATGTTCTTAGCTCTAACTTCTACTCTCAGAACTAGAATCTATATTTTATCTATCGCTATTTTTTTGCCATTTCAAATAAAGTAATATCATTACTCTTGATTTCTTACGGAGAAATCATACTTTCTTTGGAATTAATTTTTATGGGTTTTTTTTCATACTGATTTGATATTTTTAATTTTTCCTCATTTGCAGATAAAAATTTATTACTCAAAATTTAGATTTACTATTTTGTCGAATAAGAGAAAAAGAGCAATTTAGATTTACTCAAAATTTATTACTCAAAAAGAAGAATGAGGGTCTTTTTATACTAATTCATTTTTATATTTTTGTATTAACAATATCTATTTTTTATAAATAAGTATTTAGCTTTAGAGTCCGGATTAAGAAGCATTATCTGTTCTCGGTATGATTTTACCGCCACAAGCAATTTCTAATAAATGGACTTCTACAATCTATTTAATCAAAACACCTAATACCAAAATCTCTATTTTACATGTTTATACTTTTTGCTTTGGAGTCTCGAAGGTTAACAACTACACGTTATTGCTATAATTATTTTGTATTATGACTTTAGATTTCTTACGGGAAAACATAACACGTCGTGGCTATAATCATTTTTTATATTTTGCTTTCATGAATATTTTATTTTTTAAAATGAAAATTTTACTTTGGAGTCTATACAAGAAAACATTAAACGTTGTCAAATTAATTGTTTTTTATCTTCATTTTGACTTCCAACGGGAAAACGTTACGTGTTAAATTTCCTTGCTTTTGATTCTAGATGGCGAAAGATTACAAATTATCGGAATACAAATACTTCATATTAATATGCTCTGATATCTAACTAATCATTTTACACCGTATTTTACTAATCTACTTCTATTATCTATTTAATCTAAACACTCACTACTAAGATCCCTATTTTGTCAATTGCTATTTTTTGCCACATCACGATATTATACGTTGTTGAAATACAAATACTTTATAACTTATTTGCACAAATGTCTTTATTTTTTATAAATGATTATTTTACTTTCGACTCTTGACGGGAAACAACTTATACGATTGGGCTTTTGCAACAATTAATAAACGTATATTCCTAATTTTTCAAATTATTATTTAAGCTTTTCGCTTAACACTTTTAAATCAAAACCATAACTATTTACTTAGTCATCAAACTACCAAAAATATAAGTACCCACGTGTCGATGGGAGGGGGGCGACGGGGAGCGACGATGGGGGACGGCGACGGGGAGCGACGAAGAGGGGCGGCTACGGGGAGCGATGATCACGGTGGTTGCAACGTCGTTGGATTCACTTTAACCTTATATTCTTCCTCTCTCATTTGCATATTCCTTTATCTTATCTTCATCTCATTTTTTTTTGGTGATGTTTACTCTATTTTTTTAACATTTGAAGAAGGTACTAACTTTTTTTAACTTTCAGCAACTTGAACTTTTTAGGGCGTAGTGGTAGCTACGAGGGCGGCCACGGGGGTGAGGCAATCACGGTGGTTGCAATGTCGTTGGATTCCCTTTAAGTGTATTTTCTTTCTCTCTCATCTGTTTATTCTTTCATCTCACTTTTTTTTATAATTTTAACTCCATTTTTAAGATTTGAAGACGATATTGACTTTTCTAACTTTCTGCAACACAATTTTTTTAATCGTGACAAATATATATAAAGAGAGATTTTAAGTAGCGTGTTTCGGGATACTTTAGCATTCAAAGGATCAACAAATAAGACTTTTTCGTATTGCAATTCTAAAAATAAATTTTAACAAGACAGAAATTCTGCATTAACTGAAGTTATTGCCCTGTGCGAACGCACGGGGTGCACACACTAGTTTGATAGAAATTTAGCTTGCTCTATCTACTCCATTAATCTCCTCCAAAAATCCTCTCTGGCGCACCTTTTTCTCTAGATAACCCAACTTCTAAGAATAGAAAAAGCATAAGAACCAAATAAATTTTTTTTAACAAGAATCAAAGAGGAATTAAAGTAAAGAAAAAAAAACAACAAAGGGGTAAAAAAGAAGTTCAAACACTTTTTGGAAACAACTTATACACAAGCTCTTATATGATAAGTGTTGAACCAAGGTCAAAGACTCTTTGTTTTGTATGATAACAAATTACAATCTGTTTACTAATAGTTATAGTTGAACCAAAGCGCTTGACATGATATCCTAAAGTGTAGCAGCTCGGAGGTGAAGCTACTCAAGCGTTCAAGACTTATGTGTTTTTGCTTTCCATAGGACGCGTGTAAGATCCCGTCACTTCAGCTTTATGACTTTTGTAGTTGAGAGATGATCTTTTAAAATAGAACTGTTTTGTTAAAATAGAATTGAGCTAGGCTCGGAAAAATCTTTTATATAAAAGCATGCTAAATTGGTTAGGCACAAATGATCACAAGCATCACTGAATGAGAAAATGGTTTTGAAAGTACACTTTTTATGAACTTGTTTTTCAAAACACAAAATTCGATTATTGACTCATTTATGAAGCACACAATCGTTTGTGCACTTAATTTTGGAAGCAAGCAATCGATTGTTGACTTGATTTTGGAAGCAATCAATCGATTATATATATGTTTTTTATTAAAGCACACAATCGATTCCTCTCTTGTTTTGTAAAGCACAAAATCGATTATGAGCTTCATTTTGGAAGCACACAATCAATTGATTTCTTAAAGGTCTTCTTTTGTTAAAGCAAGCAATCGATTGTCAAACTCAGTTTTAGAAGCAAACAATCGATCATTCACTTATGAAGTTGTTTTTTATTCAAAGCACAAAATCGATTGTCATGCTAAGTGTTTTCAAGCAAACAATCGATTTTTCACTTGCTGAGATAGAGTTAAGAATTGTTCCAGCGGTCATATTTTTACAAACTCTATAAATAGGCTTAGGGTTTCTCACGTTTGATTCAACAACCTACAAAACCTAAAAGGAACAGAACGCGAACTCTCACCGTCACACTCATTCTTCACTGGTTAGGTTGGGAATCACGCTAATCCAAATCTCTCATCTCTCTCAACTACATCATTGTCATATGCTTGAGTGATTGGATTCTAGTTCTAAATTGTAAACATCTATATTTGGTTGTTGTGAAATCCTAAGAGTTGTCTTGGGTAATTCAATCAGGGAGATTGAATTGTAGTGAAATCCTTAGCGGGGAGTTTGGGTTCTCAATTTGAGAAAATTGAGATTGTTGTGATAGCTATAGGGGATTTGCTTGCTTGTCAGACGTTGAAGAAGTTCTTCTCTTATAGTGGTTATTACCAGTCCGAAAGTTGCAAAGCTAGAGGCCGAGGACCGTAGGGATTTTTATCTCGAACCTCGTAAAAATCACGGTGTACTTATTTCCCTTATCTGTACATGGCATTTCCCTTAAAATTGTTAATTGTTATTGCATTTGATATTATTGTGCCTAGATATCATTATCATTGTAATTGTTTCTGCCTATTGTTATAGCTTACATAGTTGTTGCATATAGTTTAAATCATTTTTTCCGCATTCGATTTAAACTAGCATATTCAATTCTCAAAAATAAAAAAGATTTTTTATTTTTAGCATATAACCTTATTCTCCCCCCTCTAAAGTTATCATATAGTCCAACAATAAGTGCTTAATTAAACTGTTTATCCAAACAGGGTCTTACTCCACTTAGTTATTTTTTTGCAATTTCTATTGTGAGTTGAAGCTGGGTTGGAAAGCAAGATAAGATTAGAAAATATTTTTTTCTCGCTTGTCCTCTCTTAGGTTTACATAAAGGTCTAAAAGTTAAATACGACACACACCTACATTTTACAATGCCTATTTCCTATTTTAACCATCAAACAAAGACCAACAGAGAGTCACTCTTAATAACAATATGGAATTGGATAGGAGCGGTGGCAGACCCACATACAATAGTGGGCAATTGGACCTCTAAAAAAGATTCAATTACCCCATAATTTTTTTTTGAGTAAACTCTCAAATTCGTCCCTTAACTATTACTCTGTCTCTAATTTATTCCATAAACTATATAAATAGTCACTAAACTATTTTAAATTAATCGATTTAGTCCATGAACTATCCACTATATATCCTATTTAGAAAGTAATTAAAGAACTAAATCAATGTATACAGAATAATTTATGGACTATTTATTACATTTTCATAGTTTTGGGACCAAATAAAAAGAAGGTTTTTTTTGTACCCCCATCACATCCCTATCTACCCCCATAGACCCTGCGAAAAGACGCAATTGCCCTTCACAAAATTTAAAAATCCCGAACGTATCCTGATTTCAATTTTCTAAATCCGATTTCCACTAAAAATTTTAAAAAATTTAAATCGGATTTAGATAAATCCGATTTCCACTAAAAATTTTAAAAAATTAAAATCGGATTTACCTTAAGTGGGGGTAAATCCGATTTGTTATTTTATAAAGCGGATCTACCCCCATATAAGGTAAATCCGCTTTTAAAAATAACCAAAGCGGATTTACCTTATGTGGGGGTAAATCCGCTTTGTTAACCTAATTAATAAATAAAAAAATAAGTTAAAATTTTAGATACAAATTTCGACCGTCTTTTTGGTTCTGTTTAGTGTGTAGTTCGTTAACACGTGATGATATTGTACGTCGGGAGAATAATTTAGGCTAAAAAATCAGTTTTCGGGAAACCTGCTCAAATGGTAATGAAACCACATTCTTTAAATCTGAAAAATATCAAAGATCAATACTCCTCAAAAGTGACTTCTTTTAGGAAAAGGGACCTCAAAATCCAAAATTCCATCGTTTACTATTTTTTATTAATTTTTTAAATTTTTCATAATCTCCAAAAAATCTGAAAAAATTTGCATAACCTTATTTTGGTTTTATTAGATTTTTAGTGGTGCTTTTATAATTTTTGGATTAGTTTTGGCTGTTTAACGGATTTTTAGTAGCATTTTATAACATTTTTTAAAAAATTAAATAAAACACAATTTTTTTTAATAACAAAATCGGATTTACCTTATGTGGGATAAATCCGTTTTTCTTTTTTTAGGGGAATCAGATTTACTTAGGTGGGATGAATCCGATTTTGTTATTAGGAAAATGAAGGATAAAAAATGAGGGATGAATCCGATTTTGTTATTAGGAAATCAGATTTACCTGCACGGATCCTTTTTACTCATTTTCTTTTTATTTTGATCGCTCAGTTCCCAAATTTGCACCACACCCCTACCCTATTGTGCGAGTGGAGCACTGAATCACCGTCTCTCTCCTTTCTCTCAATTGCCTCACTGCTCACTGTCCCTCTCCTCTCTCTCTCTCTCTCTCTCTCTCTCGATTGAAGCGTTCTCTGTTAATCAACCCTTGCTCCTCCTCCTGCTGTCGACCGAAGCAGTAACCGGCTCACCGTCCTCACCCTTCCTCCTGATCTCTCTCGCCGGCGACACTCTCAGTCTCTGCTAATCGCCCTCGAGTCTTCTCTCTCTCTTCGAATCGAACCTCTCTGCGAGCCCTCTCTCTGTCTCTGTCGCTGCCTCTCTCTCTACAGTGCTTCGGGTAGCTTCGCTTGGCAACTGAATCCAATGAGGGTTCTGCGACTAGGCTTGTTGCTTGCTTTGGCATCTGGATTTGCAGCCATTTGCATTTACATCACCGGACTCTCCGATTCTTCTGTATGTATGTATGTATATACCATATCATATCATATCTGATAAAAAATATAAGATATAATTTCAATTCCCTTAAATCTAATGATTGCCATATAATTATGGAGACAGATCCCAATTATCACCTTACAGATGAAGATACTGAAGCGTTGCTTTCGCTGCACAACTCTTTCCAAAAGTGTGTGGTAAGGTTTCCTCTGCTTCTTTATTTGTTTACCTATTGACGTATTATTCCATTCTCGTTAGTCATCACACTACTCTAGTTTTGTGTATTGCTTTTTTCTGTATTGTTGCATTTGCCTCAAAAATATATCAATTGTCGCGTTTAGTTTTCCAATTTTCATAGGTTATGTATGGATGTATGATTATTGAAGTAGTGAATTGGGCATGGGAAGAAATTGCAGACCTGAATTTCGGTTTGGTCACGATTGGATGCCAACAATATTTTGATGAAATAAGATCTGTGAAGACTGTTTTAAATAGTTGAATAATAAATGCACGAATGTTTAGTATTGGACCTCTGATAATGGCAGGGAATTGGGAAACCTTGTAAGTGAATCTTAATAGGCTATTTGTGTTTTTCTTGAAAGGATTATGCTAGTGAGAAGTGAAATAATTTATGAAATCTGATTGCACCTCTTTCTAGTACTTATTTTAGAGTATAAATTGCAGTAATTTGGTTTCGGTTTCTTTTTTATGGTCCCAAGACTCTCGACACTTTGTATATCTCTCAATCTTGTATTTACTATTTAGAGTATGAATTCTTCATTTGACTGAGTAGCTAACTTTGTGTTTTATGCAGAGCGCAAATGGACTTGGTCTAAAAGCAGCCAGGGGCAGTGATTACTGTCAAACGACAATAAATTTTCCCAGTGACACCATCCGCAAATGGGTAAAAATTCCTAACCTATTAATTCCTTGACCTGAATTTTATCCATGAAGGAAGAAAGGGTCCTAAAACATTTGTTAATTATGAAAGGCTACAATCAGGACAGTGGGGGACGGGGGATAGTTTGCTCCTATTCAGAAGTATAGATAGTGGTGTACTTAATAACACGTAGTTTAAAATTAGTTACACAATTATGCTGATGGTTGACTTATGGAGGTTTTTTGTATTAACAGCGGGATCCGAAAACTGGCGAACTTGAAGCTTTATCTTTTGATTTTAATCTATGTGAGGCTGTGGCAACATGGGAACTGGTAAGCAGCTTGATCTGTGAATATCCTTAAATCTATAATCTCTTTCACGAGATATAAATCCGCATGCCTTTGATTTTCTACTTTGGTAGATATTGCTATTAGACTATCTGGGTATGTTTTTTATAATCCACCACAAGGCAGTTCAATTACTTTTAAGTTAGTGTCAGCTTTCTTTTGTTTGTTTCTTTCTTCAAAAAAAGGTAGTGTAGAAGGAATTTGTGATGTATGCCTTGCATTTTATTGTTACGTGTAATGATTGCTCAGGTGCGGAACAGCACCACTATACTCACCAAGGAATTCATTGATTCTTTACCAAATGGATGGGAGGAGTATGCATGGCGTAGGATCAATAAAGGAGTACTTCTGTAAGTATATGTGCAAGAGAATTTTACTAAACAATTATGTAATCATTGAATAATGGCAGCCTGTAAAGATGGTACCCAAACTAACTTGTATTTTAATTCATTTTTTAGAAATGAAGTATAGTATACTTTATATAGCTGATTATAAAGTTCCACACAGGTTATGCAAATTTCAAAACCTCAAATGGTTTGAACTTTGAAGCTTTCTTTATCCAAAAAGACAATATAGTGGGGCTTTGAGCTTTGTACCCTGAAATAAGGCATGTGGTATATCATGTGAACTTGGACAATCTCAATTCTGTCCCAAGATACTTTAAATTGTTTGTGGAGAAGCAACTCACCACCAGAATTAGCCGTGTCAAATCAATGTTAGGAATTTAGTAGACTATGACCCACGAGATTTACAAGGTTCAGCCTATATAGTCTAGCATCGTCATGCTCTTATAGAAGTGATAAAACCTTTTCTTAAGCCGTGTTTTCCAAAATTCATATATTGCTAAATGCAACGTGTAGTTCTCAATATATGACATAATTATCATATTCCATGTTTATGCATTCATAATTACTTGTAGTTATAAATTCTGAGGTTCTTATTCCGAAGGAAAAGTTAGCGTAAAGTTTCACAAATAGGATCTTTCCATGTTACAGCAACCGCTGCAAGAACAGGACCTTGTGCATGGAGAAACTTTCACTAGTTCTTCCGGAAACACCACCATACTTCCCTAGACAGTTTGGGCGCTGTGCTGTTATTGGTAATTCGGGAGATCTCTTGAAAACTAAATTTGGAAAGGAGATAAATGGCTACGATGCTGTCTTTAGAGAAAATGGTGCTCCAACACAGGTTAGTTGCTCGGCAGTGTGTTTCTGGTGTTCCCTCTATTTTGTCCAAAAAGTTATGACATGGCCCACTAAGTTTTGTTCATAATTGCAGAACTACACTGATTATGTGGGTAGTAAAAGCACGTTTCGCCTTCTAAATCGAGGATCAGCCAAAGCACTGGATAAAGTTGCTGAATTAGATGGTACTACTACTCGCTATAGTATGAGTTCCATCTGCTACAATGCCGTTATGAATAATTAGAGCCTTACTATAAATGCTTCTTCTGCAGAACAAAGAAAAGAAGTCTTGATAGTAAAAACAACCATTCATGACATCATGAACAAAATGATTAAGGTATGTTTCCTTATGAATAGAAACCACCTTCCAAGATCCTTTATTTGTTGTGTCACTTATTTTGTATGCCCATTTGCAAAGCAATTGATTTTTGTCTTCTGCAGGAAGTTCCCATAAAAAATCCTGTATATCTCATGCTAGGTGCATCCTTTGGTTCCGCAGCAAAAGGAACTGGGCTTAAGGCTCTTGAATTTGCCCTCTCCATGTGTGATTCAGTGGATATGTATGGTTTCACTGTGGATCCTGGTTATAAAGAATGGTACTATATGACTTGTTGGAAATTAGTATTTCTGGTTAATTATTTCTTTCTTTGTAATATGATTACCTAATCAGTTAGCCTTATACATTTTTTCAGGACCAGATATTTCTCTGAATCTCGTCAAGGCCACACCCCATTGCATGGTAGAGCTTATTACCAGATGATGGAGTGCTTGGGAGTAAGTAAACTATACTTGTTACTGAATGTAGAAAGCATTTAGAACCGGTTAAGTTATGAAGATGGTCTGAAGTTTTGTAGGTCCTAGGTTCAAGTGATACTATACTAATGACCTTTCTTTGGTGCCAATGGAAAATAGAGATTTGCATTTTCTATAATATTGGCTGATGATTATGTCAATTTTTTATAATCTATAATTATTTCAATTTTTTGTAAGCTTTAATTATATCAAATTTTTAAGTTTTCCACTAAGGTTATATAAATGATAAGCAAAGGATGTTTATTCTGCGTTTGGCAGTATGACTGTAATCATGTTTATTGTTTTTCTAATCATTGACTTTATCTATCTTCTTCCATTGTCAAGCTAATCAAAATACATTCTCCCATGCGAGCTGATCCAAACCGTGTCATAAAATGGGTTCCAAGCCCCGAAATTACAAGGGCAGCTAGGGTTGCATCAGAGAAATTACTGAGGTAATGCTATCCTGCATTTGTCCGATCACAAATGAAATGTTATTGTTAGTTGAGTTTGACTTTCAGTAGATTGCTTGCATCTGAAATTAGTTGGACTTTCTCAATTTCATGATTTTCACAGGAGAGTTGGAGCAGGATCTGAAGATCCATTGCGTGCATGTTCCATAATTAAGAAGCAAGTTAAAAGGACTTCAAATGCAGTTTCAAAGCTCAGAAAGGAAGCACTTTATCATATAAAGTATCTGAAAAGGGCAACCATGTATCCTCTTGAACATAGTCCAGGACATGGGTTGCTTTGCACTGTACCAACTGAGTGAACCGTACTGGGATTTTATGTGTTCTGCTTGTGCTGTCTGGAAGAATCTAACCGTCCGGTCTACAAAAATTTCTGTCTATTAATGTTTTGCAAAAAGTATGCTATCAACTTGAAGAAATTGGCGACAAAGCTTCCTACAAAAGGCGTGGTGGCAAATCTGCAAATTTTTTTCAATATTTCTCATTCTTTTTTCTTTTTTCTTTGAAAAATATGAGTATTTGGATTTTTGGTTGAAGAGAAGATGACAGGAGAACAGCTAGGACACAAATTTGAGGCATCAGTCTGCTTAGTCGACCATAACGAGTTGAGCTGTAATGAATATTTTTTTGGTACATTGTAATAAATGCTTTTATTTAGTTTTTTTTAGTTCAACCATATTATAATGTTACGGGTCAAACAAATATGATTCATTATTTCTGTAATATCTATTGAATTTGCTTTCATATTCTTTTTCAAATAACATGACAAATAATCGAGTGAATCATGAGTTTAGCCTTCTTTTTTTATAGACAAATGTTAGTGGTTAGTAATTAGTTGGGAGGTAGAGCGAATATTAGTTTTCAGGAATTGGAACTGGGACATCTTTCTTCAAACTCTTTTATGTCATTTAACTCGCCGAATGAGGTACTTTCTTAAGACAATTTGATGTTTAACATAAAATTTCAAAATATCTTGAAATTGGGTAAACATTGACGTCTCTTGATTTATTTGATAGTAATCATAATTATATGTGTGCATTATGGATAAACTTTGGTTATACATGTTTAGTGAACATATTCGAAAGATCTTATCATAGTACATCTTTATGTCAGTAATATAGTTGGATATGGATACGATGCTTGGAAACACTACCTTCACTCAACTAGAACAAAGACATTCTAAGTGTGATTTGTGAAAAGAGTACTCAAACTAGAAGAAGGTTTAACATAGAGAATCAACTTATAAAGAAAGGTGCTTACATAGGGGTTTTTGCATTTGACATTTTAAGTGTGATTGGTGAGTTTATGCATTTGACTTGATTGCACCGAGGAGTGTACTTGCAAAGACACTATGATTTTAGTCCTCCCGAGTTTTGATTGAACGAATTGAATCCTCTAAGTATTATAAGTGTGCGATTTTGGTCCCTTCGTTCAATTAAGGCGTCAGATGTGCCTCCCAGTTATTAAGCATTCCAATGTGAGAAACATGCACAATTCATTGTCTTCTCAAGAGATCAAAGATGCCTTCAGTTGAACTGGAATGTGGAAAGCAATCTCGAAGAATGTTTCACTTTCTTCGGGATCTAAATAGCTTCCAAAGAATCATTTTCAATGATAACGTCTTTGAAACCTCATTCCTAAGTCAAAACTAAGTTAGAGATAATACCATTTAATCCTGCAATAAAATGGGGCCGAAGTCAAATTTTTGGGAAAATTATGGCCCATATTTCGTACAACCCCCCTTCTACTCACTGGACACTCCCGACCCTCAAATATTTCCAAAATACCTTCACGTGAAATGTGCTTCCAAACACCCCACGTGAGCCGATTCGGAAGTTTAGTTCCGAACCGGTTCAGAAGTTTAGTTCCAAACCTGTTAAAAATTTTACAAATGGAGGTGTCTGCTTGGTTCGGAACTAAACTTCCGAACCGGTTCAAAAGTTTAGTTCTGAACCTTCATAATCCCAGAAAAAAAAAGAGACGCGCGCGTTTCATTAATGGCATTTTCGTCTTTTCGCATGGTTTGGAGGTGTCTAGTGAGTAGGGAGGAGGTTGTAAGAAGTAAGGCCCAAAATTATATGACTCAATTCCTACATGCATTGCGCATCACTCTCTGCAAGTGGTATTCCCTGCTACACAACTAGTTGACCCGGCTGATTTGGGTTCAGAAAAATCCAACTCAATCCAAATGAAAGAATTTTGATTTAGGTAAAGAGTTTGATGAAACCCAATCCAAATATAAGAATATTTTAGTAAATCGATTAATCATGTGACAAATTCACAAAAAAATACTTTGTTAGTGGTTGGTATAATCTTTTTATTAAAAAATATTTTATTTTTGATTTCTCAAGTGTTCTTTCTAACGAAAGTAATCTATCTTATTTGAGACTTTTTTTGGACACTAAACATATATACCTCTCCTAGCGAGATTCAAATCTTGACTTGCCTCATTGTAAAAGACAGAACCCTTCTTTTTTTTGCTAGCTTAGACGAAATGACAAATAAAAACCACATGTGCACATATCACACAGTCACACCTGAGTTTGAGTTACCAATACAACCAATAGTGACTAGTGGGGGACAGAGACAAACCCCTTATGCTAGATCCAATTTGCGTCGATTATTTCTTTACAAATATTTTAAGCAGGGTGAATTAATTTTGGCTAAATTATAGTTTTGGTCCCCCTATTTTCAAAAATTCAGACATTTGGTCCCCCTATTTTAAAACTCAGACATTTGGTCCCCCAATTTTAAAAAATCAAAGACATTTAGTCCCAAGAGGAATTTTCAGTTTTTTATGGCTAATAATCAAAGACATTTGGTCCCTCAATTTTAAAAAATCAAAGACATTTGGTCCACCAATTTTAAAAAATCAAAGACATTTGTCCCCTCTTTGGACTAAATGTATTTGATTTTTTAAAATTGGGGGATCAAATGTCTGAGTTTTAAAATAGGGGGACCAAATGTCTGAATTTTTGAAAATAGGGGGACCAAAACTATAATTTAGCCATTAATTTTTTAGGCTAAAAAAAATATCTATTCATTCAAATTGATAGACTAAATTGAAGATAACATAAATTCAGTATCTAATCTAATCTAATATCTATTTATCTATTTATCTATTTATACAAACAAACCTCTTATGAAATTACCAATTTGGATCTCTTATTAACAAGACACATATCTAATCTAAGGGTAAAAATGTCATTACCCTTTCTTTCTTACACTCTCTTTCCTTCTTTTCACTTTTCTCTTACACTCTCTCACCTCATTTTCACTTTTCTCTTACACTATTTTTCTTCCTTTTTCTTTTTACTTTACTTTTACTTTTCCTATAAACAATTCTTCTCTTTCTTTTATCACTTTACTTTAGTTTTTTTAACTATATTTCTAAATTTATACAAACACTACTCTACTAAAATTACTTATAAAATGGAAATGAGTCACACTAAAAAAAATATCACCTTTTTGGAAAAATTTATCACCTTAAAATTTTAATTTTTCTCTTCGAAATCTATTTACACTCTTATTGATAATCTACTATCACCTATTATTGATAATCTACTATCTATCTTTTACATAAAAAAACACGGGATAACTGCACTGATATAAAAAAATACGAGGATAACTACAATGATATAAATAAAAACACGGGATATATGCACTGATTTATAAAAAAACACGGGATAACAAAACTAATATATAAAAATGCACTGTAGTGATATATAAAAAAACACGGGACTAATGCCCAGATTGTTTTTAAATGATACTTTTACATTTTTAAATTTTAATATTTCTATTTGTCTTTATTTTCACGGGATAATGTTCGAACTATTTAAATACTAAGTTCATTCATAAAAAGAACACGATAGCACCTGTGCGTATGCACGGGTATCCTACTAGTTTGACAAAATAAAAATCACTAGAATACTCATGTCGCTGGATATATAACTTTGAGGTCCTAATCATTAGTTGAATATGCAGTCGATAGAAATTGGTCGGTTGATCTAAACTAAACAAATACCGTAACAAGACGAAAAATAATAAAAATTGCACCAAGACGATGAACAATAATAACACTCGGTTTGGCGATGAAATTAAAAAAAAATATAAAACAAAAGTTAGATCTATGTGAAAAACAATTATTATTTGGATAAAAGTAAAGAAAAGCGATATAAAAGGGTAGTGTGATACCGAAGCAAAAACTAACCCACAATTATCCTCTGTAGTGTGGGTGAGCAAGAATTGTGAGCTCGTGAATAATTTGATTATCATCTTTCAACATTTATATATTCTACTTGTAAAAAAAACATTTATATTATTCTTTGGTTAGAGTGTGCCACTCGCTTCAACGTGTCCAACTCTTTAACTTTTCAGGAACCCATTGCGCTCTGTGCGATGCCGATTATTAGTATCTCAAATGAATTGTCAAAACAAATCTTAATGGAAAAAGAAAAATAATAATAGAGGAATAAGGTAAGCTGCTGTCAATAATTAATTTATTTATTGTAGAACAAACAAAAGAAACCCTCAAACTTCCAATCCAATCCCCAACTTTTTAATCTCCGAAAACGTCACAACCTTCATAATTTTTGGTTCTGAACCTTCCACTAGCTACACTTGTTATTCTCTCTACCCCTTTCTGTTATTATAACTTCAATCACACTCTCAAAACCCTATCCCTAATTCTGCATTTGGACAAGAAAAAGAGCGAATCGTGTTGCAGAGGAATGGCGGAGATTCAGCCGGTGGACGGGCAGATGAACGGCGCCGGAACCCTAATTTTGAAATCTTGCGAAACTATCGGAACCAAGCGGCAGAGAAGGCCAAGTGTTCGGTTAGGCGACATCGGCGTCGACCCACCGTACGAATCCCAAGGCCGCCGCACCACTACCAGCAAGGGTTGGAAAATGGGCTTCGATCACCCTCGAAAGGACAAAGATTCCATAGCCTCAGGTAAGTCCTCAAAGACTCGACCCTTAACCAATTTGAGCTCCGTCGCCGAGTTTAACGAAACCCTAGAACCCAACGAAAGAGAAACAAACATTGATACCACCGTCGCAATTGGTAGCTGGAAGGTTAAAGAATCCAAGAAGAGAGGTGGAGCTACCAAAAGAGTCAGATCAAATTGGGTTTCAAGAATTGACGAAGGTGGCGGCAGCAGCGGTGCCGGTACCGGTACTGGTGAGGGAGGCGAAAAATATAGTGGTGGTGAATATTTGGATGATGGTTATAGAGAATTTGATGTGGAAAATTCGGAAAGTCTTTTGAAAGAGCAAAGTCCTATTCATTCAATGGAGAATTTAGGGGTTGATGGGAATAGGGGATCTTTTAAGAGTAGAGATCATAATGATGGGATTGAGCTATCTGTACCGTCTGATAGGAATGAGAATGGTGGTGGGATAGTGAGGTCTGGAGAAGATGGTGTTAGGATTTGGCTTAATGGATTAGGTTTAGGTCGTTATGCACCTGTGTTTGAAGTTCATGAAGTTGATGATGAGATTTTGCCAATGTTGACATTAGAGGATCTTAAAGATATGGGAATTAATGCTGTTGGTTCTAGAAGAAAAATGTACTGTGCTATTCAGAAGCTTGGAAAGGGTTTCTCTTGAGTGAGTCATGTGATTTACTACTTGTTGTTAGTTTTAGCAGGGGAGGAGAGGATTCTCAGCCATAGCAAAATTCAGATGCATATGTCTGAACTGAGTTCTAGTATGTGCTCCCAAGACTTTCTTTCTTTTAGGTTGGAATAGTTAGATGCTCACATGTTTTTTATTTGAGAAACATCCTTTTTGATATCCAATGCAAGTATATATAACTGTGAATTTTGTTGGAACAATTCTTTGTTTCTATTCATGAAGCACTTCTAGCTGTATTGTCATTTGATAACTTAGAAAGAATAATGAGGTTAAAAGAAACATGTTATGTGCTTTTGGCAATATTATTCTTGAAAGAAAAGGGAAAGGCTGCTTCATTTCTCCATTCTAATCCTTTGGAATACCAACAGTTCAATTTATAAGGCTTGAAAAATTCTCGTGTAGACTAAATCAATCATCAATTGATACATTACATCATCACTTTTTATACGTAAATCTGTGTCATGGAACTAATGTATATACGTAGATGTGATCACATCTTGCTATGTTTTTATATGATTCTCATGGGATTTGATTGAATCAATATGTTCTGATCCTCCTGAATTTTCTTGTTGTTATGGCAATAATGTCATCGCCAACAGCTATCTGCAAAACAATTATGAACACTACGCACTAGTTTGATTTCAAGTTTGCAAATTTGTGAGTCCAGTTAGTGCTAGAATCTAATGTTGACTGTTCGACAATATTTTTATATTTTAACTGGGATTGGTGGAGTTCTATGAGCTGGTGTTAGTTGCTACTTGCTACTGTATTTTTTAAGCTTCTGCCTCCAAACTCTTGTTCTTGGGCGGATGTACCATGTTATGAGAACACGACTGCATTTAACATAGCAGGTGCGATTTTGATGGTGATGTTGATGATAGGAAGCATACATGTTAAAACTTAACAGGACATTAAACTGGTGAGACTTTTAGATTATCCTTCAATTGCTTTAAACCGTTTGATCTGACATGAGGCAAAAGTTGGACTGCCCGAATAACTGGACCGTAGATTAGGCTGATTAGATGTTTAACTGGTTGATTCAATTCAGTTTGTCACACTGATATGATGTTACAATTGGGTTAGTGATGGTGCCACCACCTAAAAGTAGCTAATTTGGTTGTTTTTAGTGGATCATAGTTGGTAGCATATTATATTATTTGTTGATATTAGATTGTGCATTTCTGACGTGTCTCTGGGTTAACACATGAAATTGTCTTTACATGGTGGATGAATTTGATAAAGATGATTGGTGGAGGTGAAGGTAACTCTGCTGACAGAATGAGTGCTTTTTAAAAGAGTATGTCTACTTCTACTACTTGATTGCATAAAGAACAAAACTGGCTTGAATGCATAGACATTAGACAAAAACTATCTCTTGTGATTGTCCCTCATCCGACGTTGTACGGGAAATTAACAGATTAGTTGAGAGGTAGGGAATATTTGGAAAAATGAAGAATGTTTTTCAATGATTGCATTAATGGAGGGCAAGTGAGTAAGTAGTGGGAGCGAGTGCGTATTAATTGCAGCTTTGCTCTTGGAATTTTTCCCTTCAGAATCATTTATGTACAACATCCTTTAGTAGAGCAACCAGAGCCGCATGGTTGGTTGGTTGATCATTCCATCCGTTGTCACTGTTCAAGTCACTGACGTTATTTTAAAAAAAAATTATTTTATGGTTTGCATCGGTGGATCAAGCCATCTATGTAAAAACTCTCAAATCGTTATATTGTCACTGACATTAATCAACATAGAGACTAGGATCAAAAGTCCATTCCAAGTTGCGAAGTGGTAGACTCTTGATTCACTATTTTGTTGAAAGGGAAACGATTGGCAATGGATAGATATTGGAATTATGGTTGTTGGAGCTATATGGTATTGTGCTTCTTTTGGGGAAAGCAAGACTGTTTCAAATGCGAAAGTAATAGGCTCATTGTACTTAAGAGCGAGTTCTCTCCCGTGTCTTCCCTTCTTGATCCAACCATCAGAAATTGGAGTTTAAAATTAAGCATGGAGAAAGTGTAACTACTAGTTACACTCAATTGATGAAGACTCTGAACCCAAGTTGATCAATATTAAAGAAGCAGTCTTGGTTGTTGGAGCTCCTTGGTTGTATTTTCAAAATGACAATCTTAAGTTGTGGCCTTCCCTTGACCGGATAGTCTGTCCACCAACGAAACCACTAGATAGTTATCAACATGGAAGGAAAGAAGTTTGGCCTATCAATTTATTTGCTCTGGCATTGATAGATGTGATGGTTTGAACTCATCCAAGTAGATGATTTGGTGTTTAGGTTTGAAGTATAGTAACTAGTAAGTCAAGAGCAACTCACGTGTTTTAAGGTTTTTATTTAAGAGTTTGCGGAATCCTGTATTGTGCTCTAATATGGAAAAACAAGACTTAAGTTTTAAGTTCAATTTTAAGCTCAACGCTCAAGCATTCATAAAAGAGGATACCCTATTTAGTCTCTCATTTTTCAAAAATGTTCAATTTGATCATTAACTTTTCACATATGTCAATTTAGTCCCCAACATTTACAAAAGTGTGTCTATTTAGTCCTTCCGTCAACCACAGTTAGTTACAGAACTGACGTGGTAGTTAAGTGCCAGTGTGGCAAATGTCAGGGACCAAATTGACACAAAAAAATAAAAAATTCCATATCACATATTTCATTTTTTTTTTACTATTCCATTTTTTAATCTTTTATTTTATTCCAGGTCAGATAATTAGTTGCTGTTCCATTTTTTTCTCCACTTTTCACTCAAATCACTCAAGCCTCTTCCTCTCCCTTTTCCCTCATTCTATCGCTCTCAACGCAAAAACAGAATCGCTCTCGGTCTCACAGAATCGCAAAAGACCAGAACCGTACCACCACACTCCACCACACCCTCGCCAATTCGCCGCCGTCACGCAGAGACTATCCAGAACGCCCCAGTCTCTGTTCTGTCATATGAGTTTCGTCTTTCTCTGTGTTTCTGTTTTACACATTTAAAAGTTAGCATTTTTCATCCATTTTCCTTTAGTAACTTTCTTAAAAAGGAGTTTAAGGTTATCATCGGAGAATAAGAGAAAATGGAGAGGAAGAGGCATGAGTGATTTGAGTTGAGAGCGACTCTGTTTTTGCGTTGAGAGCGATAGAACGAGAGAAAAGAGAGAGGAAGAGGCGTGAGTGATTTGAGTGAAAAGTGGAGAAAAAAATGAAACAGTAACAAATTATCTGACCTGGAATAAAATAAAAGATCAAAAAATGGAATATTAAAAAATTGGAAATATTTTACATGGAATTTTTTATTTTTTTGGTGTGTCAATTTGGTTCCTGACATTTGCCACGCTCGCAATTAACTGCCACATCAGCTCTGTAACTAACTGTGGTTGACGGATTACGGAAGGACTAAATTGCAAGGTTTTAAAAACCGGACCGGACCGGCCGGCTCAACCGGTTGAACCGGGAACCGGACCCCTGGCCGGTTGGTTCAACCCCATTTGAACCGCAGGCCAAAAAACCGCCCAGAGCCGGATTGAACCGCCAAGAACCGCTTTGAACCGGGAAAGAACCGGGAACCGAACCAGGTTGAACCGGTTTGAACCGCCCGAAATGCAATTTTTTATTTTTAAATTTACTTTTTTCTCCAAAATTTAATATTTTTTATTTTTTATTTAATAAATTACTTATCCGGTTCAACCATGGTTGAACCGATTGAACCATGAACCGGAGGTCTCGCCGGTTCGATCTCCAGTCCGGTTTTAAAAACATTGCTAAATTGACACAATTTTGTAAATGTTGGGGACTAAATTGACATATATGAAAAGTCAAGAATCAAATTGAACATTTTTGAAAAATCAGAGACTAAATAGGGTATAACCTATTTCATAAAACCCATGCTTTGAAGTTATCCTCTCCCACGCTCTAGTGTTTGTACGGTCTTGTTGGCATAGAGAGGATTGCCCCCACACCGTAGTGATGCTTAATAAAAATATTTTTTGCCCCCATAAAAAATAGGGTTTACCCTCGTAAGCTAATGACTTTTTAAAATGTTTGCACAATATTATAAGAAATATAAGTGAGAATAATTGGTATTCATTTTGTTACTCTCTAAAAAATGGAAAATATTAGTTTAATCATTAAAAAAATTAAATATCAGTCAAACTAGTCTCTAAAGAGGACTAGACTAAAATGTCCCTAAATTATTTTAAAATGATTAATTTGACCAATATTTGATGACCAAATTTTTTTACGGACTAAATAAGTGTTAATTTTTGTATCTATTTGGGCATGTACTCTTTTTTATCGTCAAAATATGTATTTTTTAAATATTTATAATATTTTTCTTTTAAGGAGATATATCAGATTATATTTTTTTGCCCCCCCCCCCCCCACTAAAAACTTCTGGATCCGCCAGTGTGGTTGACTCATTATGCTAAATCATTAAGAACATATTAGCAGGAACCAATATTTTGAAAACAAGACTAGATATCAAATCAGTGAGACCTTTGGGGCATGGTTCAACTGCTATAAACTGCTCAACTCGAGATGAAATAGTGGTTGAACTGCTGAAATAACTGAACCATACCGGATATTGATTCATGGTTTAACCGGTTGAACCATTTGGTCAGTTCAATTTTTAAAACATTAACAAGAACACTAACTTAATCTTCAACTCAATACTAACTTAATCTTCAACTCAATGCTAGAGAGTGCTAAAGCTTAATTAAACGTTGATTCCCTTCACGCTCTAGTGTGTACTCAGAAACCTAGTTTTCCCTCTGTTTGTCTTATCCATCCTAATTCTGACATTATTGACACAATCAAGCACATTAAAAATTTAAGAAAATGGGGATGTTACACCGGTTGATGAAAACTAAAATTTGTTAACAAAGTGGAGGATGCGACCGCTATTCTTAGAAGTCACCCCTCCTTAATATTGGCAAAAGTACAAAGATTGGAAATGCTCGTACTGACCTACAAAGGAGAGTACAGGCGTAAATCACAAGACAACTCTAATGAATAACCATTAAGCTAAATGTCGTCTCACACAGGGGCAGATCTTATTAGGAGTCAGTGTAGGCCACGACCCCTACAAGATTTTTTTAAATCCATTTGTATACATATGTTAGAGTTTATATTAGATGCTATATGTTAAAATTACGGATGTTTTTTTTATCCCCCCATTAAACCCCATACCCCCATATTTGATTTTAACCCAAAAATACCCATTTCATTTTTACCAAAATCTGATCAGGCCCCACAAAATTGTAAGATTCCGGGAAATATCTAAAAAAATGTATTTCCGGAAATAGGGTATTTCCGGAATACAAGTTATGCTTCCGGAAATACCCACTGTTAGGTATTTCCGAAAATTCAAATTTTTAACCTTCCGGAAATACGTCAAGACAGATGGCAGAGGTCCCTTTATGGATTTATCGAATGCGTTTACCACATCACAGGTTTTTCCTACTCGGGATATTGTTACCCGTTGGGCTAGAGATATCGGGAAAGCCTACGGGGTAATTGTCATTATTATTCGATCCGAGTCGAGTGAGAATGGTAAAGGGAAGAAAAATAAGATTGTTTTTGGTTGTGATAGGCATGAGAGATATAGTGGAGTAGATGTTGGGTGTTCTAGTAGACACAAGACCTCAAAAAGGTGTGGTTGTCCATTTAGATTGAAAGCTAAACCACTCGATCCTCCTACTCTTGATTGGAAGGTCAAAGTTATGTGTGGAATTCACAACCATGAGCCTCTTAAGACTATCCTTGGAGCAGCAATATTTGGTAAGTTCAACAAGGAGGAGCGGTTAGCAGTTGAGGAGCATATGTGGTTGGGAGTGAAAGCAGCAAAAAGTCTAGAGTCAATAAAGAAGAGATTTACCAACAATTTGAGTAACATTTCACAGCTGTATAGAACCCGCAATAGTCTCCGGGAGGGAAAGAGAGGAAGTAGGACTGAGATGCAGGAGCTTCTGACACTGATTCAGTCTCATCATTATATTTGTTCGACCAGACGGCTTGAAGGAACTGATATTGTTGAGGAGATCATGTGGTCACACCCTGATAGTATCAAGTTATTGAGGATGTTTCTTAATGTCTTGATTATGGACTGCACCTTCAAGACCAACAAATATGCATCGCCTCTACTTGAGATTGTTGGTGTCACTTATACTGAGTTGACATTTTCTGTTGCATTTGCTTACTTGTCTCACGAGAGATATGATGACTACACATGGGTTTTGCAGAGCCTAAAAGATTTGATGGTATTAGATATCCCACTTCCTCGGGTTATCCTCACTGACTGTGAGGAGGGATTGATGAATGCTATCAAAGTTGTGTTTCCCGAAGCAGTTAATTTGCTTTGTCGGTATCACATTAACAACAATGAGAATGCTAAAATTAAGAAGGTTGTCAAGGGAGATAGGGTGAAGTCAGTGATGAGTCTTTGGCATGCAATAGTTGACTCTGTATTTGAGGATGAATTTTATGAGAATTTGCATGATTTTGAACAATCATGTGCTGATATACCCTAGCTTATCAAATATGTGAACAAGTATTGGCTGTATCCTCACAGGGAAAGATTTTGTGGACCGTGGACGGATAAAGTGAAACACTGTAGAAACACCACGACTAATAGGTACGTTAATATTTTGCTTATGTGTTTTAAATTTATTTCGAGTCAATTTTTTTCTTATGTGTTTTAATTTGTTACATATAGGCACTAGTGGAAAAAAGGGCTTTAAAGTCGGATATTTTGGGCTTTTAAAGTCGGATCCTAATTCGACTTCGATCGAGTCGACTTTGAAAGTCTGAAATTTTAAAGTCGAATGGGAATCCGACTTTAAAAGCCAGTTTTTAAGTCGGATAGTTGCTTTTATCTGACTTTATAAGATTTATTATAATGTGCTAATGGCCTCTCTGGAACCCCTTTAAAGTCGGATTAAGAAACATATCCGACTTTAAAATCCTGTTTTTAAGTCGGATATAACGCGTACATATCCGACTTTAAAAGTACTTTTCTTTTGGTTTTAATTATTTTTTGCTTCACCCTTCATATAACCATTTCCTGCACCTGCACATACTTTAAATGCAACTAAAGTACTACAATTTCAGCTAGGCAAGAGGGACAGATACACACACAGGTAATTAAACTACTTTACTTAAATATATAAAGTTAAACTCTTAAATTTCATACCAAAATATACGTAAATACTACACTTCCATCAATTCAAAAAAAACAAGTACACGAATTCTTTATATTCTAATAATATTTCAAAATGTATGATAATGCACTACACTTTCACTAAAGTTGATTTCTTCTTTCTTCCTTTCCAACTGGCTTACGCTCCTCCGCATACAACCTTAGAAAGAATTCAGCCCAAACTTGTCTAATGTCCTTCAATTCTTCAGATGTGAATGGATCAGTTGAATTGAATACCTAAAACAATAAAAGATAAAGAATAACCATGAGTTAATCTAATATCTACTCAATAATAATTATCTAGTAATAATCTTAAAAGTTGAAAAATTCAATTACCTTTTTCCAATTGTTAGTGATAGTTGCAGAGACAATAGTCATCATATTTATCATCACATAATAGCCACAAGAATAGGTATCATTTTGTTTTGCAACCTATAAATAACAAACCAACAAAATCAATTTCCCAACACCATAGATTATGTAACTAACCATAACAAACTGGAGGTTAGATCAAACTAACCGTAATTGCGTATTATACTAAGTAACTGAAACTAACTCAGGCTTAATATGTTGCTAACTAATTTTGTTCATTGGTGTAATTGCATAAATAAAACAAATAGGAATTGTCAAAGCAAATACTTACTTTAGGTGTCACCCATTGAGGCTTTGGTGTCCTAAGCCCTTTCGTCCGGTAGTATACATTCATAGCACTGTGATAATATTATAAACAGTCAGCTATAAGTGTAAAGCATTTTAAATCACAGAATTATGACCATTAATAGAAGACAACATACTTGTTAATCAAGACAACCAATTCCTTAGGTGGAGGATTGTGAAGCGAACACATCCAAACAACTGTGATAGTAGTAGCACAAATGACAAACAATTGCCAATGTTTGCTGCAGAATTAGACAACAATAATTAAATCATAATCAGACAAAGAATTGATACACTTTACATTTAGACAGTTGATACTTTACCCAATCAAATATGGCGCTAGAAAGCATGTTTTGTTCTGGCCAATTAGCTTCTTCTGGATATATGATTGGATGGTCTCTGCTTTGTTGCTACCACAAACTTTGTATGGATCTAAAAATCCATACACATGACTAATCTCCCTTGCTATACATTCGCGATGCAAATACCTAAAATATTAAAACAAGATGTTCAATAACTATAACTAGAAAATATTTAGGAATAAGTTTTACAAATAACTAATATGTACTTACGTGCACCATATACCCAAATGGCTCAACTCAAGATCATGTCCTTTAACCATATCTACAATTTCCTCGGATCCAATGTAGAAATGTTCTTGGGGCTCATGGTCCAAGTCAAACTTGATATGTCCTGTCATGTCATAGGATGCAATATACAACTCTCTTAGCCAATCATTCTTGAGCGGCTCCTCCACATGGGATGGTGAACAACTAGCTTTGGAACCAATTGTATTCTTCAAAGAAATATGATCATTGAGAGGGTCACCAAACTCCTCCCTCAAATCTTGCTTCAAATCTTTGTACTTCTTTAACTCCTCCCTTAACTCCCCCCTCAACTCCTCCCTTAACTCCTCCCTCAACTCTTGCTTCATTGTCTCAAATTTCTTGCTATTTGAGGTGGAGGAGCTAGTACGTGAAGCATGTCCAAAGTATATTGATAAACCCACCCCTCTACCAGCTGCTCGCACACGACCAAAATGATTAGGTTTTCCAATGGCTACAGCCAAGATATCTCGACGTCCCTGTGGAACAAAAGTTCCCTGTGTGGCATGATCAACTAGCTCATCCTATAACAAAAAACCACGTGCACTTTAGGCAATATTCACTGTGTGGCATGAAGCATGTATTTTGTAAGTTGTTTGTGTTTGAATAGAAGTTTTAACTTACAATTTTTGAAGCAACAGAAGCAGACTTATCTGTTGTAAAAGATCTTGTTTTCCTCTGATGGGCCAACTTAAATAACTCATGACGTGGAGGAGATGGAGCCTCTATTACTAAGTCTGGATCACCCGACTCCTCACGCCTTGCTTCCACATAGTTCTTCTTCCAGTTGTCCTTAATCATAGGATAGCCACCACGAGAGGTTGTGTGGTAGAAGTTATTTTGGGATTGAACTTCTTTGGCCCTTTGTCTTTTACTCTGTCACAAATAACAAATCAATTGCCATTAAAAACATCTTAAAATACTCAACAAGTGGCCCTTTGTCTTTTACTCTGTCACAAATAACAAGTGACAATTCTCACTGACCAATTATTTGTCATATAAAGAGAAAGGGAAAATATTGGTGGATTGTTTGGCAGGGAAAATATATCTGTGCTTTATGTATGTGCACATATCTAAACATCGCTTCTCTAGTCATTTACGAACATACCTGAAACTTTTCTTCCATTCAACTCTTTACGAACAACTCCCAGATTTCTGTTGATATGCAAGGGTATTTCTGACATGGAGTTGTGTTACCCTGTTTGTCTCCAGAGCCAAAAACATAATCCGTAGTAAGTGTTGCCTTAAATTGCGTCCAACGTTCACCGGCATACGATATCCAATAATTCTTCAACTTCTCGTCATTAGGAATGTCAAATGTTTGCTTACATACACAAAAAACACATTGTTAGTAATTAATAACCTTCAAAGTAATAAATATTAAGACTATATATATATATATATATATATATATATATATATATATGGTGATAAAAGTTAATACCAAGATATCACTCCAGATCAAGTTCTTGACTTCCTCATCCACATTTTTCCAAGTTTCTGCTAATATGCTCGCCTTGTTTCGTGCTAGCATAGCCACATAACTCTTAAATTTGGTAGCGAATTGACCAAAAGGTTGTCTAGTAACATGATCAAATTCAAGTGGAAACCTATAACCTGTCGGCCGTCCAGACGTAAATTGGTGTAATGTCGTAACACATCTAGTCCTCTTCTTTGTTTGGGGTTTTGTAGATGAATCAGCCATGATTCCTGTTTAAACAAAAATGACAAACACTTATAAAAAATGAATAAATACTTATAAACAATAGATAAAAAACACTTATAAAGTATGTCAACAGATATAAAAAATTATTAAGAAAGGATAAATGACAAACACTTATTAAAAATGAATAAATAACTTACATGTGCCTATAATTTATTTCTAGGGGTCAAATTAAAACATCTTCCCATATCCCTTCATTATGATCATCACGAGTCGCATGTACACCATCCACATCATTGTCCTCAACGAATGTAGGCATTTGTGTACTGAAAGAAGGAGTCTCAGAAATTTCAAGGGATGAATCTCCATCTTCATCATTATTATTTATGATTCTTCCTTGTAGGACTACTGACCATTTTTTGTTAGAAGGATCTTTGAAAAAAAAAACTTGTTTTGCTTGGTCAGCCATGATGAAAGGCTCATCCTTATGACCTACCTTGTCTAGGTCCACCAATGTAAATCCTAACTCATCGGTTTGTACAGCAGTGTTACTGTTAACCCACTTACATTTAAAAAGAGGCACTTTAAATTTACAGTAATCGAGCTCCCAAATCTCTTCAATAACCCCAAAGTAAGCATTTGACGCCAGAACAGGGTTTTTATCCTTTGAACTAGAGAAGTGCATTGCAGAAGCCATAACCATAACCCCACTATTTTGTCCAATTCTTTTATCATCTTGTGACTTTGTACAAAATGAAAAGTTATTTATATCATACCCAGACCAAGACGAGACACTAAATCTAGGTTCATGTGCAAGCCACTTTAATGTATCAGAAGCACTATTATCCTTCATAATAGTCTCTTTAAACCAGATTAGGAATGACTTGTTGTGCTCTTTCAATAGTGGTCTTTCATGCATGTAAGGGTTTTGGGCCTTGACAATATTTTTATGAGTAGATAAATAAGGTAATACCTCATCAGTGTTAATCAATACGTACATATGTGCTTGCAACACTTCTGCTCGATCCATAAACTTGGACTTTAAACCTCCTGTACCCTTACCTTGACACCTCTCTATATGACGAGACTTGGGAAGCCCTACAGGTTTTGGTTCAGCCAAATAATCTGAACAAAACTCAATAGCTTCTTCTGTGACATACCTTTGAACAATAGATGCTTCATGATGATATTGATTCTTCACATAACCTTTCAAAATCTTCATGTATCGTTCAACTGGGTACATCCACCTTAAATAAATAGGGCCACACATTCTAATCTCTCTCACTAGGTGAACAATTAAATGAACCATAATGCCAAAAAATGAGGGGGGGAAATACATCTCCAATTGACACAAGATAATAGCAGCCTCATTTTCCAATTCATCCAACTTTTGAGGGTTAATGACTTTGACACATATGGCATTAAAGAATAAGCACAACCTAGTTATGGCATGTCGAATACATTTTGGCAAGATCCCACGAATAGCCACTGGTAGTAGTTGTTGCATCAACACGTGACAATCATGAGACTTTAAGCCAACTAATTTGAGATCTTTCATTGACACGAGCCTCTTAAAATTTGAAGAGTAACCTTGTGGAACTTTGATTCCATGTAGACACTCGCACAAGCTTCTTTTCTCTTCTTTGGACAATGTATGACATGTTGGGGGCGAATATGTACGGTTGCCTTTTGGCTCTGGATGTAATTGCGCTCTTATCCCCATTTCACGCAAATCTAAACGAGAATTTATACCATCATTTGTCTGGCCTTTAATGTTGATAAGCGTCCCGATAACACTATCACAAACGTTTTTCTCGATATGCATGAAATCAAGACAGTGCCTTACATAAAGACTAGACCAATACGGAAGATCAAAGAACACTGACCTCTTCTTCCACTTGCTTTTCTCATTGGGCTGATTCTTCTTTTTGCCAAATACAACTTTGATGTCCTTAACCACTTGGTAGACTTCTTCTCCACTCAAGACATTAGGAGCAGTTTCATTCTCTTGGCATCCATTAAAAGCTTTTTTCAACCTACGATACGAGTGATTACGTTTGAGAAATCTTCGGTGCCCAAGGTATACAGTCTTCTTACCATGTTTCAGTTGATGGTAGCACGTGTTTTCGGCACAAATAGGACAAGCTTTATGTCCCTTAACACTATACCCAGACAAGTTCCCGTATGCTGGGAAGTCATTGATCGTGCAAAATAACATCGCTCGCAGCTTAAAAGTTTCATTGGAATACCCGTCAAATACATTCACGCCCTCATCCCACATTTTCCTCAAGTCTTCAACCAACGGACTAAGGTAAACATCTATGTCATTTCCTGGCTGTCTTGGGCCAGAAATCATCATGGATAACATAACATACTTACACTTCATGCACAACCAAGGAGATAGGTTGTAAATTATAAGGAGAACCGGCCAGGAGCTATGATTCGTACTTAAGTTACCATATGGGTTCATCCCATCCGAAGCAAGCGCAAGTGTAACGCCCCAAATTTTATTACATATTTATTGATTAATTTATTTAATTAATTTAATTAGGATGTTGTGTGATAGAATATTAGAAATAATATATGGTTATTTTATTTAATGTGTTGGTCCATATTGGGGGTTAGAAATAATAAAATGAGGAGTGTTAGTAGCAAGCCCATGATTAAGTCAAATTAGACTAATGAAAAAGCCCAAAGGAGTGGTAAGTCATGAGAAGGGCTTAGCAATTAGGGTTTCATTCATAATTAGAAGAAAAGAAGCGTGAGAAGTGAGAAGAGAGGAAGGGGCGCGACGGCTCAAGAAGAAAAAGGAAGGGTTTTGCGTGAAGCTTGGAGAAGAGGAAACTTGGATTGTTGGTGTTTTTGGTGAATTGCAAGGAGCTTTGTGAACTCTTCGATTAACAAAGGTTAGGGGGCTCTCTTTTCATCCTTAATAACGAATAGGATTAGAATCACATGAGTTAGGTTTTAGGGGGGGAAATGAATGCCTAGTTGTACTTTATGTTTATCAGGTTGTATTGTTGTTGAGTTGCTTTTAAAGGGTCTTTAAAAGATGTTAAGATTTGTTGAAGTTAAACCTTTTGAAAATCCGCTGCTTAATGAATGAGAATTTGAAGTGCGGTGTATCCGATATGTTATAAGTGAATTAAATACGCTCGTTTCGAGTTCAAGTGAAAATGTGGCACTCCTTTCTGGTGTAGCAAAGAAAAGAATTTTTGAAACTCTGATTTTAAATGAATAAATAACGGGTAGAAAAGGGGTGTTACAGCAAGCCTAAGATTTCTTGGCTCGGCACCAAAATCCGGAAACAAGCTATCAACCTTCTTCCATTGTAAAGAATCAGCCGGATGACGAAGTTGTCCGTCACATTTCCTCTCATCTGCATGCCATCTGATGTTCTTTGCGTCCTTTGCATTAACAAACAAGCGTTTGAACCTGGGAATTATCGGAAGATACCATAACACCTTCGCTGGAGACCCCTTTGTGTCGTCATCATCACAACTAGATTCAACAGACTTTGCTTTGTAGCGTGACCTATTACACACAGAGCACTTATGCAGATTCTCAAAATCATTCCGGTACAATATGCAATCATTGGGGCATGCATGTATTTTTCTATACTCCACACCCATCGGACACAAAATTTTCTTTGCTTCGTACGTACGACACGGCAATGTGTTACCTTCTGGAAGTATGTCTTTCAACAACTCAAGCAACTCAGTGAAACTCTTATCAGTCCACCCATTTATTGCCTTCAGGTTGAACAATCTTATCACTACAGACAATCGTGTGTGTTTTGTACATCCCAAATACAAAGGCTCTTCTTTATCTTTGCACAAAGTATCATAGGCATGTGCTTGCTTAAAAGACTCCGGACCAATATCACGTATCATGTCCTCCATTCGATCATCCATATTTGCGTCTACGAAATTATCTCTTTCAGACACACTTGGGATATCTAACTTCTCACCATTCCATATCCATGTTGTATAACCACGACAAATGCCATCAACAAGAAGATGATCTTTGATTGTGTCAACTGGTTGTACGTGGTGTTTGGTTCACACAATTAACACAAGGACAATCAAAAATTCCACCACTATCTACAAGATTTGTTTGAGCAAACTCTAGAAACTCTTCCACCCCTTTCGCATACTCGTCACTCAACTTACTAGTTTCCATCCAACTACGATCCATAGCTACACTCAAAAAATAGTAAAAAGAAAGTATTTATATACAACTTATAACATGTAAAGAAAGAAAGGATTCCAATTCTATTGCAACAAACAAACATAGCATATTATTCTTTAATTTGACAAACAAAAAGAGTTGCATTATGAAAAGTTTAACTAGGCAAGCAAACAATTAAAGTAAAGAACCATGATAGATACCTGAAAGTGTTTCAGCACAAGAGGGCGATGGTGACACGGGAGAGGGTGAGGGCGGTGACCACAACAAGATATGAAGTCAACTTTGATAAAGAGCGTGTATTACCTAACCACAAAAAAAGAAAAAGAAATTGTCAAAATTTCCACAAATGAGGCCACATAACAAACAAGTGAAACAACAAATAATTATCAGAGTTTCGGTTGTAGACATTCACTTCTTGATTCAATAAGCATCTTACTTCTTTTTTTTACAATGACAATGTTTCAGTACTATATTCATAATCAATTTTAGACTATTTTCTAGAACCTCATTTATGAACCTTGTAAGTAAGCTGTTGTTGAAATTTGAAACTAAATTACCACATGTCGATAATAGAGACATATTAATATATTTTTTCATGATATTACATAAAAAACTTGTTCTTCTCTTTAGACTATTTCTAGCAATTGCATGAACTGTTGCACAAGAACCTCCCTCAGTAACCATGGTTCTGCTTAATGTCAAACCTTCAGGTTTAGATGCTGCAACAACTGTATTAATCTATTGCACCAAAGCCAAGTCCACAAGCACTGAACCTAATAGCTGTAGTGGCAATGCAAATGATAGTTGTAAGTTAAGACCGTTCTTCTCCATATATATAATTGGTTTTAAATTTCAATATCTAAGTTTATATTGAAGGAAGTGGGGATACAAAACCAGATGTCAAGATCCCAAAGTCACACTGGATTTGTGCTTAACTAAGTAAATTAGGGTGTTAATTTTCCAGCTCTTCACTTAGTAGTTGATACTTAAGAATCATGGTATGGTCTCACGCAATCTTATTGCCCCATTAAGTTTGATATTATTGAGCCAATATGGAAGTTGGGAGAGGAATAAAATGTAAACTTCCTCTATGATAAAGTTCCCTTAGAGGGAAACAGATTGGACAACTCATCCCAAAAATTACTGGTAGCAATTTGTGCATGTTCATACAAAAATATGGACCACCGAAAATTTTCTCCACCAATCATGTAGCTTCTAAAAGAATAAATAATTTCTGCATAGAGCTCTAAATAAGCTAATAATGAATGACAGAAGGAAACATACAATATATGATAATTATTTAATAGATAATGGTGCAGAATCTACAAACAGATTCAAAATCTCCAGGATTGCTTAAAATGTACAGAAAGTTTAAAATACTCTTAACTTCCAGGATTGCTTTCTTCCCAAATCTAGTTACTAATCACGCATATGGGAAAGAAATTCCCTACTTCCCATTCAAAGTTATAGTGAGTGACAGAGTGTCATACGCCACAAATGGACCCTAAGACTGTCACTAGTTTCAGAAATCTTCTCTCTAATCTTTTCTCTCTAATCTCCAACAATTACTCACAGCTACAAACATTGTCACTAGTTTCACAAATACATGGAACACTACCAATGCTTTAAGGTTACAATCAAATGCAACAACACAACTACAAATGCCACAAATGCTAAACTTTCTTCAAATTAGGAAGTAAGAGAAATTAGAAAACCAGAACAAATAAAGAAGAAAGGAAGAGAAATTAGAAAACCTGAAAAAGATATGTTTCTACCTTTCCCCTTCTTCCTCTAGGGCAACGACCACTTTTCCCTCTCACCCACCTATCATGTTGATATGTCAACTAAAATAGA
Organism: Astragalus membranaceus; assembly: GCA_039519185.1. NCBI lineage: Eukaryota > Viridiplantae > Streptophyta > Magnoliopsida > Fabales > Fabaceae > Astragalus > Astragalus membranaceus. The sequence continues at coordinate 169,087,751 of CM076850.1, read as the reverse complement.
ACAACACAACCTCAAATTAGAGAGAGGGAATCATTTTAATAGCAACAAGAAAGAGAAAGAGGAGTGGTTTACCTTTCAGAACCAAAAGAAAGAGAACAGCAGAGGAAGATGGAAGCGACGACGGCAGAGAGGAGAGAACGGCGGAGGAAGATGGAAACTTGGCCGAGAGAGCAAGGAGAAGAGAGATGGAGACGAGAGAGATGGAAATGGGGTTTAGGGTTTCAAACGTGAATGAGTGTGAAACGAGAGCGAGCGTACGCGAAGTGAAGCCTGAAGGACTCGGTCCTTTTTTTCTTTTTTGGTAACCTAGAGTTTCAGTATTTTTTTAATCAAAAAAAAATTACACATATAAAGACGGATGTAATTTTTCATCCGACTTCGAAGATAAGCGCCATAAATTTTTTTCCCAGGTTTATTACAAAATTGCCACCGCATCCGTATTTTAAGTCGGATATTTTGGCATCCGACTTAAAAATTCCCATTCTTTTCCTGTTTTTTCACTAGTGAGGGTTGAGTCAGCCCATTGGTCATTGAAGAGGTCACTGGGTTCTAGTGGAGGTGACTTATGCAGAAGTTGGGAATCCATGCCTGGGATGATTAAAGTTACTCATGGGCTACCTTGTTCTTGTGAGCTTGGGAGTTTGCACCTATATGGCTGTCGAATCCCAATAGAGATGATTGACCCTTATTGGATGAGACTGAGTATTGAATGGATGAGGAGCGGGTGAAACAAGCGTAACTTGAATGTGACATAAGCTATACAATAGAGGAGGTTTGGAGGCAATGGGTTGAGATGTCTCTTGAGGAGAGATGTGTCTGGAAGAGAGGTCTTGATGATTATGTCTTCAAAAGCACTACAACCATGGTTCCACCTAAGCACAAAGTCACGACTAGGGGTGCACCAAAGAAGAAGAAGAAAGAGTATGATGTGAAGAGAGATCCTTCTTATTGGGAGCACGTGGATGCGTCTTTGAGCTCAGATAAGAAACCCACCCAGATTTCATCACAGAGACTTCCCCAGCGGTCCTCACAGCAAGTCTCCCAATTACCATCACAGAGGTCAGCAGCTGAGCGAGCACAACATGACATCCATTTGGTAAGTCACTTTCCAGAGCATATGCATAAGTACATTGATGACATTATCAATGTGATTGGGAATGGAAACTGTGGCTTCAGATGCATTTCTGCCTCACTTGATTACTCGGAGCATAGCTGGCAAATAGTTCGCAATGATTTGATTGAGGAGATGGACTCAAATTGGTTTCAATACTCAGAGGTGATGGGTAAGAACATTCAGACAGTTAGGGATGTCGATGCCTGACATGGGACAAGTTATATATAGCGACTAGATATCTGATAGCCCTTGTTGTGTTGTCACTTCATGATGGTGGGTCATGGAAATTCTTCCCTTTGAGAGGAGCCTATGTTCCTAGTCAGAGCCGCTTGTTCTGTGTTGGGTTTGTCCATGAGAATCATTGGGTTCGGGTTATGTTGAACGCTACTAGTCCAGTACCTCCTATTCATCCTACTTGGGTGCATATGCTTCAACTGAAGCTAGATCGTGGTTATATCCGTACCTTGGACGTGTACAGTTATGGTGTTCTTTTGTCCCAGATCATGTTGCACCGACCCTCCCAGCTGATGTTGATTACATTTCCATTAAATGATTGTATTATATTATACTATATTTTATTCCACGAGTTTATATTATATTAAATTTTATTCCACGAATTTTTTATTTGACGGTATAGATTTTGCCGACATTATTTAACGGTCTAGATTTTGCCGACCACTTTTCATCCAACGGTGGAAATTCACTTTAGGGTTTCAGATTTTCCCTATAAATATACCCATTGGGTCTCACTTCTTTCATACACACACAACACAAAATGATGATGGATATGGCCAACGAAGAGGCTTCTGTAACACCCCATTTCTACCCGGTAAAATAATGCAAAATCAGATTTGATAAATCTTTTTCAACAAACAATGGAGTGCCACATTTGCTTCGTGAAAACAATAGACGGGTTAATTCGCTTTTGAAAACAGATACATAGCGCTTTCGGATGAACCGATAAAACAACCTTTTAGTCTTCAAAATAATTCCTCTTTAATTACTACGCAGCGGATTCATAACAAGTTAATTAAAATAGACGTGGCGTCTTAACAACTCAAGACAGCTCAAAAACAACGACGTAACAACTTAAAGTTTCAGCAACGAAATAACATAGCAACAATGTTAAAACTTGTGTTCATTCCCCCGAGTGTTACATATCAGAGCGACGACACCGACTCGATCAAACGAAGGTGAACAGCCTTCATTCGTGATTACCTGCACGTTACCAACATCGGGGTAACATTCAAACAGAAGGGGTGAGATATCGCACTATATAATCAGACATATGAAAGACAATATGTAATTCAGGTCATAGCATCAATTCATCATTTAACAGCAGTCAACATCATCTCAATCACATAGGTATGCAACATGGATGCGGAATGTGACTCAACTCAGGGCCACCGCCCTATAATGCATGTGGTACCATAATCCAGCCAATAAATAGAGGCATCAACATCGTAACATCATTTCATCATAATTTGCCAGTCCAGGCCATCGTGTTTTGAACATAGCTCCATCGTAAAAATATGCTATGTATGCGACGCTATGTAAATGCACAACCAATAAACAAGGATTACATAGCAACACAACAACATCGGAAATCATCGTTGACCATAGGCCTACAACATACCACCTGCCAATAAATAGAGGCAATTCAACTTGCTACACCATCATCAACAATAATTAGCAACTTAGCAACTTTCAACATTTTTGGCAACTTTGGGCCTAATTACATATTTAACATCAACACATCATTCCAAGCATCAAATGTGAAATTCACGTTTGGGCAGCCAAACTGGCGCCCTTGGCGCCCAGCAACACGATCGGGCAGCCAAACCGGCGCCCAGCAACACAATCGGGAAGCCAAACTGGCGCCCATGGCGCCCAGCAACACAACACGCGACACAGGCAGCCACACTGGCGCCCACAACGCCAAAACACAACACAGCAACAAGGCAGCCAGGTTTTTGGCACCCATGGCGCCCCTGCGCCAGACACAGCAACAAGGCAGCCAGATTTTGGTGCCCATGGAGCCCCTGCGCCAGAACACAGCAAGCAACAACAGAAATTGGGCAGCCAATCTTGGCGCCCTTGGCGCCCAGAACCAGCAAAAGGCAGCCAGACATGGCGCCCTTGGCGCCCATGCGCCAGGAACACAACAACATCACAATTGGCGCCCATGGCGCCCAAGACAGAACAACAACCGGGCGGCCAGGTTTTGGCCCCCTTGGCGCCCATGTGCCAGGAACCTGCAAGGCAACAACACACAAATAGCAAGATGGCGCCCATGGCGCCCAGCAATATTTCAGGAACGGCGCCCATGCCCCCAGGCAACAGAACACGCACAAAATGGCGCCCAGGAAGGCGCCCAACAATATCAAACACGGGACGGCGCCCATGGCACCCTGCGGCAGAATCAAAAATGGCGCCCATGGCGCCCATGCACAGAATTTTGGTTCCAAAACATCAACGAGCATGATCACACATTGTCAAATGGCAACAATCATCATCAATCGAAATTAACATCATCATTTAAAGTTCAATACCTACAACTAGGGTTTTCTAAACTTAATAACACCTAGGGTTCCATAACCTTCCTACATAGAGCCATTCATACACCCAATTATAAAGATAAAACCCCACCCTTACCTTAGCCTTGAAGAATTCGAAGTCTTTGGCTTTCCCTAGCTCTCTCTCCTTCTTCGCGCCGTCCTCTCTCTTCTCTTCTCTCTAATTCTTATTTTTTTTGTTCCTTCTAAACGAGCAAAACCCTAAATAATGCCTATTTATACTTTAGTTAATTTTATGGGCTTTTTCCTTAGCTAATTCGAATTACATCATGGGCCTCCCTAACACTTCTCATTTTACTACTCCCAACCCTAACAATAGGCCCACATATACTAGCATTATTATTATTTTATTATTTTTCTACCAATTAAATTCCCAAACAATTCAATTAAATAATTAATTAAATTTTCGCCCCCACTTAGAATATTCTCGTCCTTGAAAATTTACCTGATTCGAACAACTCTGGATAAGACTCCCGCATCTTGCTTTCCAGCTCCCACGTCATGCTTTCTCCGGCAGCTCCCAACCAGACTACTTTCACCAAAGCGATCTCCTTGCCTCTTAGAGTCTTCACCTCATGATCCTCGATACGCACAGGCATCGTCTCCACAGTGAGATTATCCCGTACTTGCACATCATCCATATGAATTACATGAGATGGATCTGAAATATACTTTCGAAGTTGCGACACATGAAACACATCATGCAAATTCGAAAGATTAGGCGGTAAGGCCACCCTATAAGCAACATTTCCAACTCTTTCCGAAATCTGATACGGACCGATAAAACGAGGCGTGAGCTTCTTAGACTTCAAAGCGCGTCCCACACCGGTCACCGGAGTGACTCTCAAAAACACATGCTCACCTGCTTGAAATTCTAAATTCTTTCTCCGCTTATCATGGTAACTCTTCTGTCTACTTTGCGAAGCTTTCATCTTCTCCCGAATCAATATCACCTTCTCAGTAGTCTCTCGAACAATTTCAGGTCCAAGTACTGCACTTTCTCCAGATTCATACCAACATAAAGGAGTCCTACATCTCCGACCATACAACGCTTCAAAAGGTGCCATCCCAATACTAGAATGGTAACTGTTATTATAAGTGAACTCTATCAACGAAAGGTATGCATCCCACGAACCTCCTTGCTCCAGAACACAATCCCTCAGCAAATCCTCCAACGACTGAATAGTCCTCTCTGACTAACCATCCGTCTGAGGGTGATACGCCGAACTCAATCTCAGCTTAGAACCCAACTCCGTTTGCAAACTCTTCCAAAAATCAGACGTAAACCTCGGATCCCTATCCGAAACGACACATAGAGGAACACCATGCAGCTTTACAATCTCTTGGATATAAATCTCTGCCAACTTCGTTACTGGATACATGATGTTAATAGGAACAAAATGAGCCGACTTCGTTAGCCTATCAACAATCACCCAAATCGCATCATGACCTCTTGCGGTATTAGGCAATCCTGTCACAAAGTCCATTGAAATACTATCCCATTTCCATTCTGGAACCTCTAACGGTTGCATCAACCCTGCATGCTTCTGATGTTCAACTTTCGACTTCTGACAAGTTAAACACGTATACACAAACTGCGCTACATCACGCTTCATCCCTTGCCACCAAAACAACTTCTTCAAGTCCTGATACATCTTAGTAGCTCCCGGATGAATACTCAACTTACTCCTATGACTCTCTTCAAGAATCGCTTTCCCCATCTCTGCATTATCAGGAATACAAATCCTATTACGGAACCTCAACACACCTTGCGCATCCATCTTGAAATCATTATTCTCCGACTGATCGATCCTAACCATCGAATCCACCAGTTTAACATCCAATTTCTGAGCTTCTCTGATACTGTCCAAAAAGTCATTATTAATCTTTCACATTCCTAACCCGACACTCTGCGGTGTCACTTCACAGACCAAACTCATATCTCTGAACTGCTCAATTAATTCCAACTCCTTAACCATCATTGCTGACATGTGTAAGGTCTTTCGACTTAACGCATCAGCCACGACATTAGCTTTTCCTGGGTGATAATTCAACCCGAAATCATAATCCTTCAATAACTCGAACCACCGTCGTTGCCTCATATTCAATTCCTTCTGATCAAACAAATACTTCAGACTCTTATGGTCACTAAATACTTCAAATCTAGAACCATAAAGATAATGCCTCCAAATTTTCAGCACAAAACAAGTGCAGCAAGCTCTAAGTCATGCGTAGGATAATTCTTTTCATGAGTCCTCAACTGCCTTGACGCATAAGCAACTACCTTCCCATTCTGCGTAAGCACACCTCCTAAACCCATCTTGGAAGCATCGCAATACACCACAAAAGACTCTCCCGGATTGGGCAACGTCAAGATAGGAGACGTCGTCAATCTCTTCTTCAATTCGGCGAAACTCTCTTCACAACGAGCGTCCCACACAAAAGCTTTACCTTTGCAAGTCAGCTGAGTTAGCGGAAGTGCTAACTTAGAAAATCCTTCGATGAACCTCCTATAATAACCAGCTAACCTCAAAAAGCTTCTAATCTCGGTAGTCGACTTCGTGGTTTCCCACTGCAACACAGCATCTACTTTAGACGGATCCACCGCAATGCCACTACCTGAAATGACGTGACCAAGGAAACTCACTTCCTTCAACCAGAATTCACATTTAGACAGCTTTGCATATAACTTCTTCTCTTTCAGGACTTCCAACACTAATCTCAAATGCTCTGCATGCTCTTCTTCCGACTTAGAGTAGACTAGAATATCATCGATGAATACCACCACAAACTGATCCAAGTAAGTATGGAAAATGCGGTTCATGTATTCCATAAATACCCCTGGCGCGTTAGTAACACCAAAAGGCATCACCGAATACTCATAATGCCCATAACGCGTTCTAAAAGCCGTCTTCTGAATATCCTCATCTTTCACTTTAATCTGATGATAGCCCGACCGCAAATCAATCTTACTAAACACTTGAGCACCCACCAGCTGATCCATCATATCATCTATCCTTGGAAGTGGATACTTGTTCTTAATCGTTACCTTATTCAACTGTCTATAATCAACACAGAGCCTCATACTTCCATCTTTCTTCTTTACTAGCAACACAGGAGCTCCCCACGGCGACACACTTGGTCTCACAAACTTCTTTTCGAGAAAATCCTCAAGCTGCTTCTTCAATTCGGACAATTCAGATGCCGACATCCTGTACGGTGCCATAGAAACAGGTCTGGTACCAGGTACAAGATCAATAGCGAATTCCACTTCTCTCTCTGGCGGCACACCTGGAATCTCATTAGGGAAAACTTCAGGAAATTCACATACTACCCGCAGCTCTTCAATCACGGCTCGGTTCTCGACAGACATTGACGCCATCAGCGAGAATAACTGGACTTCCTCCCGCATCAACTTCCGCAACTGACCAGCAGACAACAAACCAGCTTCCTCCTCTTCAGGAGTGGAGAAACTCACAGACTTACTACGATAGTTAATATGCACATGGTTATGCTCTAACCAATTCATACCTAAGATCACATCCAATCCACTTAACGGCAAACAAATCAGGTCAACAACAAAGTCTCTGTCGAAAGTCGACAAAGGACATTGAGAGCATACAAGAGAAGCAGTCACCGACCCCTTAGCCGGAGTGTCGACGACCATCTCTCCATTCATAGAAGACAACGCAAGACCCATTCTTTCAACACAATCAGCAGCAATAAAATAATGAGTAGCACCGGTATCAACAATAGAAGATAGAGGAATATTATTAATGAAGCATGTACCTCTAATAAGTCCATCTTCTTCGGAAGTCTCTGTCCCAGCCAAAGCGAACACTTTTCCACTAGCCCGCTCCTTCTTCGGTTTCTGACACTGACTACTGATGTGTCCTCATTCGCCACAGTTGAAGCAAACCACCTCCTTATGCTCACACCCGGACACCTCATCCCCGATCTTACCACAACGGAAACACCTCTTCATCTCAGCTTTGCACGCATTACTCTTATGACCAGCTTTGCCACATTTGAAGCACACAATACCAGCAGGAGCATCTCCTCCACTAGTCCTCTTGCCCTCAGCGGCTTTCGATTTACCTTTACCAGCAGGAGCATCATACGGCTTACCACGACTCGGATTCTTGCTCCTATTCTCATTAATGATCTTATAATGAGCATTGTTATCTTCTTTATAGATCCTGCAGCTATCAATCAAATTGGAAAAGACACGGATTTTCTGATACCCAATTGCCTTCTTGATCTCTGGTCGCAACCCGTTCTCAAACTTGATGCACTTCGAGAACTCAGCAGTTGCTTCACTGTAGTGCGGATAAAACTTAGCCAACTCCACAAACTTAGCAGCATACTCAGTAACCGACAAGTTTCCTTGCTTCAGCTCAAGGAACTCAATTTCCTTCTTACCCCGAACATCCTCCGGATAGTACTTCCTCATAAATTCCCTACGCAACACAACCCAAGTGACCTCTTCACCTGCAGCTACCAACCTTTGACTAGTCTCTAACCACCAGTCATCAGCTTCTTCTGCCAACATATGAGTACCATAACGAACCTTCTGCGCTGGAGTGCAGTCCATCACACGGAAGATACTCTCCATCTCCTTCAGCCAAGCCAACGCTCCATCAGGATTATACTTGCCTTTGAAAGTAGGCGGATTCTCCCTTTGAAAGGTTACCAAACTACGAGACCCAGCATTTTCACCAACATTTTGCTGACCTTCCACGGCCTGAGCCATAGCAGCCAAAGCAGCAGCGATAGCGGCATCGTTCCTTCCAGCCATCTCAACTAATCACTACAACATAAACAACAGTTAGAACTAATTGACAATACTTGATCGTCAATAACACAATAACTTGACAACTTGGCCGGACAGACCGAAACTGCTCTGATACCACTAATGTAACACCCCATTTCTACACGGTAAAATAATGCAAAATCAGAGTTCATAAAAATCTTTTTCAACAAACAATGGAGTGCCACATTTGCTTCGTGAAAACAATGGACGGGTTAATTCGCTTTTGAAAACAGATACATAGCGCTTTCGGATGAACCGATAAAACAACCTTTTAGTCTTCAAAATAATTCCTCTTTAATTACTACGCAGCGGATTCATAACAAGTTAATTAAAATAGACGTGGCGTCTTAACAACTCAAGACAGCTCAAAAACAACGACGTAACAACATAAAGTTTCAGCAACGAAATAACATAGCAACAATGTTAAAACGTGTGTTCATTCCCCCGAGTGTTACATATCAGAGCGACGACACCGACTCGATCAAACGAAGGTGAACAGCCTTCATTGGTGATTACCTGCACGTTACCAACATCGGGGTAACATTCAAACAGAAGGGGTGAGATATCGCACTATATAATCAGACATATGAAAGACAATATGTAATTCAGGTCATAGCATCAATTCATCATTTAACAGCAGTCAACATCATCTCAATCACATAGGTATGCAACATGGATGCGGAATGTGACTCAACTCAGGGCCACCACCCTATAATGCATGTGGTACCATAATCCAGCCAATAAATAGAGGCATCAACATCGTAACATCATTTCATCATAATTTGCCAGTCTAGGCCATCGTGTTTTGAGCATAGCTCCATCGTAAAAATATTCTATGTATGCGACGCTATGTAAATATGCACAACCAATAAACAACGATTACATAGCAACGCAACAACATCGGAAATCATCGTTGACCATAGGCCTACAACATACCACCTGCCAATAAATAGAGGCAATTCAACTTGGTACACCATCATCAACAATAATTAGCAACTTAGCAACTTTCAACATTTTTGGCAACTTTGGGCCTAATTACATATTCAACATCAACACATCATTCCAAGCATCAAATGTGAAATTCACGTTTGGGCAACCAAACTGGCGCCCTTGGCGCCCATGGCGCCCAGCAACACGATCGAGCAGCCAAACCGGCGCCCTTGGCGCCCAGCAACACAATCGGGCAGCCAAACTGGCACCCTTGGCGCCCATGGCGCCCAGCAACACAATACGCGACACAGGCAGCCACACTGGCGCCCACAACGCCAAAACACAACACAGCAACAAGGCAGCCAGGTTTTTGGCGCCCATGGCGCTCCTGCGCCAGACACAGCAACAAGGCAGCCAGATTTTGGCGCCCATGGCGCCCCTGCGCCAGAACACAGCAAGCAACAACAGAAATTGGGAAGCCAATCTTGGCGCCCTTGGCGCCCATGCGCCCAGAACCAGCAACAGGTAGCCAGACATGGCGCCCTTGGCGCCCATGCGCCAGGAACACAGCAACATCACAATTGGCGCCCATGGCGCCCAGGACAGAACAACAATCGGGCGGCCAGGTTTTGTCGCCCTTGGCGCCCATGCGCCAGGAACCTGCAAGGCAGCAACACACAAACAGCAAGATGGCGCCGATGGCGCCCAGCAATATTTCAGGAACGGCGCCCATGCGCCCAGGCAACAGAACACGCACAGAATGGCGCCCAGGAAGGCGCCCAGCAATATCAAACACGAGACGGCGCCCATGGCGCCCTGCGGCAGAATAAAAAACGGCGCCCATGGCGCTCATGCACAAAATTTTGGTTCCAAAACATCAACGAGCATGATCACACATCGTCAAATGGCAACAATCATCATCAATCGAAATTAACATCATCATTTAAAGTTCAATACCTACAACTAGGGTTTCCTAAACTTAATAACACCTAGGGTTCCATAACCTTCCTACATAGAGCCATTCATACACCCAATTATAGAGATAGAACCCCACCCTTACCTTAGCCTTGAAGAATTCGAAGTCTTTGGCTTGCCCTAGCTCTCTCTCCTTCTTCGCGCCGTCCTCTCTCTTCTCTTCTCTCTAATTCTTTTTTTTGTTCCTTCTAAATGAGCAAAACCCTAAATAATGCCTATTTATACTTTAGTTAATTTTATGGGCTTTTTCCTTAGCTAATTCGAATTACATCATGGGCCTCCCTAACACTTCTCATTTTACTACTCCCAACCCTAACAATAGGCCCACATATACTAGCATTATTATTATTTTATTATTTTTCTACCAATTAAATTCCCAAACAATTCAATTAAATAATTAATTAAATTTTGGGGCGTTACAGCTTCCCTCACTATCATTTTTACCAATCAGGGCATCATCATCAACGAAGAAGATGATGATGTCTGTTTCGAGGGGCGAGACACGTTCCAGTGTAGGTTAAAACACATCAGAACATTCGCTACCCTGAAAGAGAGACTACTGCGTAAGGTGCAACCGGAGGGCGACGAGCATGAAATAATTAGTATAATTTATCGGAAACCAGCTTGGGTTAATGGACGTGTATGTCAAGAACGACGATGACGTCCAAGTAATGATGGCCATTCATGTTATCTTTAAATAGAAGAGTTATCTGCATTTATACGTCGAAACCAGAAGGAGCGTCCACTACAAAAAAATTGCCCATTAGCGACGAAAATTAGCGAGGGACTAATGTTCCCTCGCAAAAACTGGAATTAGCGACAGAATTTGCGAGGGAATAAGGGGTGTCATATTTTTGAGAATTAGCGACGGAATTTCAGACATTAGCGACGGAAATTTTGAAAATTAGCGACGAAATTTCAGTCCCTCACTAATTCCCTCGCTAATTTCTGACAGTTTTCAGATGATAGGACTCAGTGCAGGTATTTAGCGACGGAATTTCAGTCCCTCGCTAATTCCCTCGCTAATTTCTGACAGTTTTCAGATGATAGGACTCCGTGCAGGTGTTTAGCGACGGAATTGTCAGTCCCTCGCTAATTCCGTCGCTAATATTTTGACTTTTCAGCTTATTTATCCTCTCACACAGACTCTTCTCTCCTACTCTCCTCACACTCTTCTCTCTTCTTCTCTCCTCACACTCTTCTTCTCTCCTCACACTCTTCTTCTCTCTTCACTCTTCCACCACCACACCACCACCTCCTCTCACACTCTTCTTCTCTCTTCACTCCACCACCACCACCACACCACCACCACCCCCACTCGTTTCTCTCTCTTTCTCTCCTTCTCCCTTACTATTCTCCTTCTCTCTCTACCATAATACCCTTCACCACCTTCACCACCACTCGTTTCTCTCTCTCTCTTTCTCTTTCTCCCTTACTATTCTCCTTCTCTCTACCATAATACCCTTCACCACCACCACCACCACCACCACTCATTTCTCTCTCTCTTTCTCTCATTCTCCCTTAGTCTTCTCCTTCTCTCTCTACCCTAATACCCTTCCCCACCACTACCACCACCACCACACCACCACCACCACCACCACCACACAATAATAATAATAATATAAAAAGGCTGATATTGTCAAAAAAAATTGGCTGAATAAAAAAAACGTGGCTGTCAGATTTAGCGACGGAATTTGAATCCCTCGCTAATTAGCGAGGGAATTAGCGACAGAACATTCCCTCGCTAATTAGCGAGGGATTCAAATTCCCTCGCTAATCCCATTAGCGGGATTAGCGAGGAGACAATTAGCGAGGGACTGATTCCGTCGCTAATTTCCTCGCTAATGGGTATTAGCGACGGATTTGAGGCCATTAGCGAGGGAAAAATCCCTCGCTAATGGGCAATTTTTTTGTAGTGGTCGCTGAGATCATTCGTTGTTTCACTCTACCATCTCAGTAGTTTCTATTATGTTTTCGTTTTGTTTGTTGTTGCAATCTGTTATTTTAAATCAATGTAGAAGGCATTTTTAATTAATCAAATAAATGTTTCATTTTTTATTTTTGCACTCCGGAAACACCATATTATATGATAAATTTGGAAGACAATTTTAAGAGATTTCCAGAAATACATCAAATTGGGATAAATTCGGAAGACAATATTGAGGGATTTCCGGAAATACCTCAAAGCTAGATAAATCCGGAAGTATGTTTTTTTTATTTTCCGGAAATATCGCATTTTACGGTATTTCCGGAATGTAAAATGTGTTCCGGAAATACCGTAAAATGCGATATTTCCGGAAAATCAAAAAAACATCCTTCCGGATTTATCTGGATTTGATGTATTTCCAGAAATTTTGTGGATTTAAGGGGTAGTTTCGTCCGTTTGGTCATTTTTGGGGGTAGATGGTATAAGAAGGGTACCCAAAAAAAAGGCCTAAAATTACCGCTAAAGATACGTATACCTATGGTGGTGAAATGGTTAATTACTCCTTTAATTAATATGCACGACTTCTGCGATTCGATTATCTGGGTAGACAATTCGATTCAATATTTATTCTTTGTACTTTGCAACATTTAAGTGTATTTTTTTCCTAACAGTGTTAAAGCCAAGATTAGAATTAGAACATTTTACATTTATACTAGGGGAATGCACGTGCGTTGCACGGGTTGTTGTATAATATCGTTATAAAATTTTATGGAATTTTTATATAAAGATATATAATTTTAGTGATATACATTATGTATTGTTTTTTTTTTCACAAAATACATTATGTATTCTAAAAATATAGTATAACATAAATATATTGTTTAATTTTTTTAATATTCAAAAGTTATTTATTTTAAGCAAAAAATATTATATAGTGTATTCTCTTTTTAATATGTTTAATTGATGGGCATAAATTTTAAAAATATATGCAGATGAGTATGGCAAAACATATATCATAGAAAACAAAAATATAATCATCTTTATTATTTTCTTTCTTTGATCTTTATCACCAATTAATAAATCATAAATTCAAAGTAAAACTATAAATTAAATTTAAAATAAAATTTTAATTAAAAAATTATTATTTAATTATTTATCGAAATAAATTTATTTAATTCAAAGTTATAATAGGAAAATAAAAAAATTTTTATTTTTATTTTTTCTAATGAAATGAAAATTCCAATTCATGATTTTTCAATGCTTATAACTTGAAAGAATAATATTAAAATATACAAAATTCCTAAATACCTACAACTTTACAAAAAATTGTGGCTTTGTTGCATTATTCACTACTGATCCAAAATTGTGCAGCCCTTTATCTTTTTTGTGAATGTGAAACCCCTCCCCTTCAATGCATAATTGTTACATAAAAAAGAATTTTAAAGGTCAACTAATTATTATTTTTTATCTCAAAAAAAACTTATATTGCATTGTAATTTTTTTAATTCATATAATAAACTATTATAATTAATAAATATATTTATCCAACTTATTTAAATTTTTACAAATTCCAATAATATAGTTTATTAGTAACAAAGTATATAATTCCAAAAACTATGATATATATTTATATATATATATATATATATATATATATATATATATATGTATAGAGAGAGAGAGAGAGAGATGTTTTTAAAGAAAAATAGACAAAATTCACAAATAGAAGAATAATCCTCCATGAGAAGCATGAGGCACACAACATGATCCAACAATCACATATTGAAGAGTAATCCTCATGCAAGAAAATTGAAAAACCAATTGAAACAAACTTATAAAGTAACAAAGTCATTACGCTACATAAAAGGGAAGGAAGAAATAAACCTGATCTATATAGTAGAAACGAAGAAAATAAAATTAAACATTTTTCTCAATAATAATATTAAAATATACATGATTTCTTAATGCCTATAACTTTACAAATAAATGTTGTCTCCGTTGCCTCATTCACTAATTGATCCAAATTTATCTTCTTGCCTCTTTGCCTACTTCAAAATTGTCAATAACATGAAACCCTTTACCCCTTTTTGTGCATTCCACCTCTTCTTGCAAAACTCACTCCTTTCTTCTTCTTCATGTTTTTCATTATGAATTTTGTTGTCAAAACCAATCCCCTCACCATCCAAAAATGTCTTGTTTAAATAGTCAATTCTTTCTATATTTGACTAAAACTCTACATCTTCCACTCATATTCTACTAACTCATGAGTTTATTATCAATTAAAGGAATAATTCATATGAATGTGAAAATTCTCCTTTTCAATGTATAATTGTTACATTAAAAAGAATTTTAAAAGTCATCTATAACACCCCTAGTTTCGTTAACTTCGGTTTACGAAATTAAAGCAAGATTGATTATTCGATTAAATGACAAATCGAGCTTCGGAAACGGGATAGTCGAGGAAGCTTTGCATAATTGCAAAACAATAGGATTAAAATACTCTAGTGATCAAACTATGTGGTCATTTGGACTAAGGATGGACCTAAATGGATATTAACGAGCCAAGGGCATTTTGGTCATTTCGCCTCATTTAAATGACCCTCAGCTTATATCACCAGCTGATCCTATTTCTTTTCCTCTCATTCAGCCATTTAGAAATAAATAGGAAGAGAGGAAGTGAGAAGTGGAGTGTAGAAATGAGAAGTTGAACATAAGGGCAAAATGGTAATCTCTCATTCGATTAAAACTCTCACCAACTTACCTCACTCAGCACATTCTCACTCACTCCACTGAGCTTCTGAAACAGAAAGAAAGATAAGAGAGAAAGGAGGAGGAAAACAAGAGGGATAGAGGAGGAGAGAAGGTGGAAGGAAACATGGGATTCCCATTGCATGTATGATTTCTTCCCATCATCCATCTCCATTTGTGTTCCTCTTTCCATTGATACTAATCTCATTCACTCAACCTTCCTCCGGCTCCATTCACCACTTTTTAAACTCATAGCTTTCAAGTAGCCAAAAATGGAGTTTTGAGTTCCAATGGTCAAAACTTGATGTTAACTTCATTGTATGTGTCTGAAACCCGTATGACCTACCTTCATTGTTTTCATCGTATCTTCCTGTATTCAACTCCTCTGTTCATGATTTTTGTTCCTCTGGAAACTAGACACAAAATGCTTCATTATGAGCACAAGAACCATCGGATTTCATTTGGAAATGAGGGAGATATTGTGTCCACCAATTTCGGTTATGAATCTGGCCCAATACTGAACCAGTCCCCTTGTTTCGGTGATATCTCCCAAACTACTGGTTGCATGCGTGTGAATCTTCAACCATCAGAAAATAGACGAAATTCTCTACATTATAGGCACTGGTTTGAAGAGTTTTGGTTACGAATTGCCCTAGATACACTTGTTGCAAATCGGTACACTGATTCTGGAAAACCGAAGTAAGAGCTGGGAATCTCGTTTCGTCGAATTTTGGTTCGAGTCGTCAAGGTTACAAGAGACATCAATTCAATATACTGGAGAGGAGTTCAGTAGCAAGAATGATTGATTGAGTTGCTGTTTGTGCAAGTGGGGCCCATTGAGTTCAGTTGCGGAGGCATTCGGAGCGTGTTCGTGATTACGGGGATTGTTCGAGTGGTTAACGGCTCGATTGTTCGAGCGACGACGCGACTTCTCGGGGACTCGTCATACCGGTGAGTTTTACTCACGATTAGGGTTTCATTCTTATGTCCTTGAATGATTTGAAATTCAGTGAATATATATGTTTTTACGGTTTTTTGGTGAATATATATGTTTTCGACTCAAAAACCGTTTTCGGGAAAATAGCGTTTTTACGGTTTTTCGGTGAATATATATGTTTTTATCGATTTGTTGATTTTGATTCTTTCACTGGAATATGGACTGAAATGTTGGTTATAATATCTATTTTTAAGTCTCGATGGTTAGGAAATGTCTCGAGGTCGGATAGAAAGCGAAACGGTACAAAACGGGTTTTCGAAATGCTGTTTTCAACCACTTCTGGCTCCCATCGCGTAGCGACCCGTGGCCATCGCATCGCTACCTCCCTTATTTTTGCAACGCAAAACTTTCTGTCACTTTTCGCGTGGCGACGGAACCAGTTCGCGTCGCGACGCTTTGCAGTTTTTCAGCAAAACACACTGATTTTGTTTTCGCAATAACTTTTGATCCGGGAACCCGATTGAGGTGTTCTAAAATGCGTTGGAAAGCTTATTCAAAGACCTAACTATATATGTATAACTTGAATTGGAAAACACACTGTTTTTGAAAATCAAAGCTGTTTTCGAAACCGAATTGTAGACCACGTGTGAGCATATGTTTTTGAATAACAAAACGAATAATTCGTCAAACTTGGTACCGTACTATAATGCCGGATGTCTAACTTTGAATTCATAAAAACGGGTTATATGTCAACATTAGATATAGAATATCTAGAATTTATGTGACGGCCCAATGCGGGTGCGATATATAGATTATATCGAGTTGGGTGACGACCCGACGAATTGGAATACTAGGAAGGGAAGTCATGAGCCCTCACCCTAGGCCCGGAAAACGTTATGGTATGGTCTAATGTGGGTTATCGGGATTGTGGGATTTGCACAGTCGATTTATGCTAAGTTATGTTCTTGACTCATTGGGATTGCGGGTGTAACACCCTTTTTTTCACCCATCGTTTATTCATAATTTATCAGAGTTTTTCGCGCCAAAAGAGTGTCGCATTTTTCAACGTAAAACAAAACCTCGTAGTTTTCTCAAAACATGCAGCGGAACTATTCAACATCGTTAAAAACATCAACAACCGACAAAGTGCAAAGTGCACCAATTACTAAAAGATTCAACATCAACCGAAATTTAATTAAAAATAGTAATCGACCCTTCCCCAAGTGCTACCTATCAGAGCAGACGACACCAGGCAAAAGGAAGACTACAATCTTCACTCGGGCTCACCTATAAAGTAACAACCACAAAAAGGGGTGAGATTCCATACAATATAAGAAGTGTATGAAATGCCACATACAAAGCTCAAGACATCAATTAATCACAGCAAGCAACATCACTCTTAACAGTTAAGAACAACTAAGTATACGTTAACACGTCACTTTCACAACAACACATCACTTTAACAACACATCACAATGGCCAAACAACTTCATTCAATCAGTCGTGCAATATGAATGCGATATGAGACTCAAGCAATGCACATGCATGTGGTACCAACCTACGTCACTGGACAAAGGCCTAATTTTACGTCACTGGCACAAGGCCTAATGTTCATGGTATGCATGCGACCCAATGATGTGTGCACAACAGTCAAACAATCACACATCAACGTCACTGGCCATAGGCCTACATCACATCACCTGTTTATAAATAGAGGCAACTCGTCGTCGTCATATAAACATCGTCGTCAACAATTACAACTTAACAATTTATAGCGCTTTGGCCACATCACCACAATTTGCAACATCACAACAATTTGGCTTAATCACATACTCAACATCATTTTAATTGACAACACCTAGGACAGCACCTACCGGGAAGCCATACGGACGCCCAACAACCAACAATTATCAACCAACTAATTTAGCAAATTAACAATTAATAATTGACAACTTAATTGGAGCAACAAACCCCACAAAATTCGGAGCAACAAACCCCACAAAATTCGGACAGAATTATTAGTCATTTTGAAATCAAATCTTCTCCCTCAATTCTCAACGAAATTTAGCGAAATCATGGCCTATTCAGTATGAAATTAAGTCTACTTTCCAACAAAACAAACCCCACGAAATTTGGAGGATCAGGGCATTCACAATTAGACAAAAACTGAACCTATACCCAAACCGTCCCAGATTTTTGACCCAATTTGCAACCAATAACTCTCCCATTATACTTATCCAAATTGAGTAAACTCAGTGCCTAATTTGTAGAAAATTGTGTCTAGTTTCCAGAAAAACAAACCACATAATTTTTAGACAACTATATTGTTCCCAGTTACTGTATAACCGAACCTATACTCAGATCGGTTCCAGAATTTTAACCTAACTTGCAACACCTTTAACTCGAGCTATACAACTCCAAATGCAACCAAACTAGCGCCAAATTAACAAGCATTAAGTCTAGTTTCTAAAAAGGTAAACCACATAATTTTCGGACTGCTAGATTGTTTCCAGAATACACGCAGAATGCGCCCTATGCGCCCTACAACCAGAAATTTTGTTTAAAATCAACAACACACAGCACCAAACACCAACAATCACATCCAAATCATCATCAAACATGTTAATCATAAATTCTCAACAACAAATCCTCATATGGCAACAATTATTACTATGAGCATAACAACATATCATTTAGGCATAGGAATGTGAGGAAATCAAGCATACATCAAATTACTCAACAAGGCACACAATCATAGGGCATGCGATTTTTCAAAACAACAATATGGTGATCAAGACACCCTAAAACCCCACATGTAGATCCCTCATAAACCCTTATATTGAATTAAATCCCACCCTTACCTTAGCTTGGAGAAAACGAAACCTTAGATTAGGAGATGTGTGAAACCCTAGCTTTCCTTCTCTCTCTCCTTGGTTGTAGATCACGCCTCTCTCTCTCTTCTAGCTTGTGGATCACGCCTTCCCTCTCCTATTCTCACTTCTCTAATCCTTATTTTTCTTTTTCCTTCTCATGACAACAAAACCCTAACCTAGCCATTTTATAAACTCACTTAACCTCATGGGCTTTTTCTTATCTTACGTGACCTAATCATGAGCCTCCACTTAACACTTCTAATTTACTAATACTAACACTAATAATTAGGTCCACATATACTAATAAATAATTATTTCTATTATTTCTACCACATAAATCCTAAATAATTAATTAAATAAATTAATCAATTATTTTGGGCTGTTACAGTGGGCTTTGCACAGTCGATGTTTCGTTTGAAAAGCTTGTAATTTTAAATTAATATTTGACAAGGCTTAAAAATATATAATAGCACTTCATTTGCCGGGATTGTGGGCTTTGCACAGTCGGTAATGGGCTAGATATATATTGATATAAATAGTTATGAATTTAACTATATATGTTGCAACAGTTTTATTAATAAACCGAGTGATAGTGAGGGGGCACGGTAGAACTCACTGAGACAAGTTGTCTCACCCTATCATTGTTGTTTTTTTACAGAGAACAGGAAACGGAGAAGAAAACGGGATGGTCAGTTGTCACGCTCGAGGAGAAGATAGAAGATTGACTCATTCCTAGCTGTTTATATTTTTCTGCCGTAGTCTCTGTATTTGATATCATGACTCGAATTTAAGCTATGTTATGTTTTAGTTTCCGTTGTTTTCTTGCAACGATGTATATCTAAGCAGGAATTTTTATACTCACCAAATTGTATATTTAGGTATTTCTTTGTTTTAGAAATACGGGGTGTTACAATCTATATATTACTTTTAATTAAAAAAGAAATATATTTGTATTGGAATATTTCGAATTAATCCAAATAATTATAATTAGTAAATATATTTTTTTAACTAAATTTAGATTTTTACCAATTCTTATAATAATATAATTTCTTTTGTAAAAAATATATACTTTCAAAAACTAAGTTGAGATTTATGCTTTAAAAAATGGAAAGAAAACAACTCTACCTCTTCTACTCATTTCATACTAATTTCTGAGTTTATTAGCAATTAAAGAAATGATTCAGATTCTTAAAAAAATTCATATAACGTAAAATAATGAATAACCGTTAAACTAAATTTAATGTTAATAGTCCACTAACTATTTTATATTTTAAAGATAGTTTTAGATTAAATTTAATGAAACATATATTATATTATATTATAAATATATTGTTAATTGTTATTATTATTTCAGTTTTTCCATCAGAAATTAAAAAATATCATTTTCATAAAAATATAAACATAGTTAAATGATATTCCACTATGAGTATCATTTAATAAGGTAGTGACAATTATTAGATTTCATTAAAAAATACATTTTAATAGTTAAATTTCAAAGAAAATAAATTCAAAGTTAGAAACCTTTCAATTCCATAACCGTTGCAACATAAATACAAATCAAGTAATAAAATTATTTTGTTTTTTCTTTGAAAAGAATAATATTATTTTGGTTAAAAATGGTAATAATATATTTTTAATAGTTTAATAAAATTATTTATTGTTAAAAGGAAAAAGAAATTCAAACATCCACTATTATATTTTTAATTAATTTTGTATCAATTTGGATAATACTATAGTTTATTTGTCAAAAAATTATATAACTTCAAATGATATGGATTTTTCTCTTCTTAGAATTTGAGTTACCAAACAAAATGTTACGAATAAAAAAAAGGCAAATACATGCATGTTGTAATAATCTGAGTTCATCAAAAAACATTAATTCGTAAATATTTTTATTCCTCTATTTGAAATTTTACAAATTTTAATAATAATATAGATATCATTTATTAAAATATAGATACTTATTTTAAATAGGATTTATACTTATATTATAGCTAGTATCTTGGCAATTGTTATTTTCAATTTTTATTTTTCTATAAGAAAATATGATTTTCCTACCTATATAAAAAAGGTTAAATAATAAGCAATTAAAAGAATAATATAATAGTGGCAATTATGTGGTTTAATTAAAAGTTAAAGTCTCATTTAAGTGCAAATAATAAATAAATATTTTAATAGTTAAAAATCTTGAGAATCATTGTGGAGGCTCCATTGGGATCTCCTTTTTATATATATATATATATATATATATATATATATATATATATATATATATATATATATATAGATTGTGGTAAATAATATAAACCTGGTCTCACGTACGACCATGAGAAGAATCTTTTGTTTGTTTGTCTCTAGCAGAAGCCATGTAAATATCTAATATAATGTTGAATATAACTGATACTCTAAACTTTAATCTAAATTTACAAATACATAGATGCTACTTGCACTGCACCTATCGATAGGCAAACAAAATTTTGTATATTCGTTGCTGTCAATGAAAAAATATGATCATGGGTATCATCATGCTCCAAGGGTAGTTTAACATGAAGTCTCTTAAAATATACTCAAAATTAAACAGTATCATAAGTTATTACCTGGAGCCAATGCATGTATCAGAAACAAATGTTAGTGGCTAATTTCCTTTAAATGATCAGCATGGATATATATATATATATATAATAAGAGGGAAGAAGGTCTAGCAAGTAAGACAAGAGGCAAGCAAATAGCCTAGGAAGCTTGCCAAATAACCAAACAAGGGTCTTCAATTAGGAGACAAATTAAAGTCCTCTCAGAATGGAATAGCTAGGCAAGTCATCCTTGGCTACTAGACCTGACTCTTCGCCTACATACAAGACCCTTCCTCTCAACCTTAATTCACTTCTGTCTGTATATGCATGTTGTGTTATTTGATCAACACTCTATTTATAGCCCCTTGAATTAATTATATTGTGGTCATAATTAAATGTATATTTTGATATATGGAAGAATCCACCGCAGGTATTATGTATTACTAGAGTTAACATGTTGATATATAAACCAAGTTGCATGGATTCTGTTCCTGTTGACATTCCCTTTCTTTCCTTAACACTGACCGTTGGAGCCTCACCCCACGGCAATATATATGTGATCTCTCGACCTTGTTTTCTTTTTCCTCTAGCTTTATGAGCTCACATTATTCTAAATTTTTGAATAACTATATATTGTTAGATTGTTGACATGCCTTGACGTTTAAGGTAATATATATATATATATATATATATATATATATATATATATATATATATATATAACTCAATATATTTGTTTAATAAAATGAGTTCATCATTTGGTCGTAATAATTTTCAGAGTTGACTTCACTCTCTTCATTCCTTTTTGAGGTACAAAACATCCATAATAATAAAAATAATAATAAAAGAATCAATTTACTCAAGTTGACTTCAAAAATGTGGTCACGGAAATAAACTTTCAACTACGATTGCAAGCATATAGCTCTAATTACAAACTATATGCATTATTCCAAGCTTCATTGTTAAGAGAGTATATTTATGTCTTCATTGTCCACGTGCACTCAACTTTATAACAATTTTAGTTTTACGCTAAAACATGACAATTGTTTTTGGTCGCAACCAATCAAGAACAAAATTTAGCTGTTCAAATACCCGAAGGTCGTTTATCAATAACCGATAGTCGAAAATAATTTAATTTAATTCGTGACAAAATATGTAAAGGGTTACACTAATTAAACAGTGTGTTTTGAGGTACTTTAGAGTCGGGAAATCTTTTTTATGTGGAAATTTTTTAGAGTCGCGATGTTCGTTCTTCAATAACCGGTATGGGGAGGAAAAAGTTATTTTCATGCCAAAATATGTAAAGTTAAACTGTGTGTTTTGGAGTTCTTTTGAGTTTGGAAAAAATATTAAATGTTTAAATACGTAAAATTAGTTACTCAATATATAACCGGTTTGTATTGAATACATTGTAATTTTCATTGCTTTGAATAATCAATGCCTATGTGGCACACGCTAGTTAGTTAGTTAGTTAGTTAGTTAGTTAGTTAGTTAGCCTTTCGACTTGTATATATACCTCACCCCTGTCAATGTAAAATGCAATTCACTCTTTTAGAATTTACTTCTCTTCGACAACTCCCTCTCCCTTTCGACAAGTCTTTTCTCTCTTCGACAAGCTCTGTCTCTCTTTCGACAAACTTAGTTTTCATTCTCTGCAACTCATCTTTCTTATCAAGATTCAACAGTTTGCATGGTGGGAAAAATATTAATTTTATGACAAAATGCGTAACTAGATTTTGAAATGATTTAATAAATGTTTTTGTTTCAAACTCAAACCACTAACAAATGCAGTTGTTTAAAACTCAAAAGAGATAACACAAAAGGCAGAGATGAGTCTAACTTTGATTTTCTTTTAAATGAGGTCACACAAAAGACAGTGATGAGGTAACAAAAATGCATTCCTTTGATATCAACTTTGATTTTCTCTCAATAAATTGAGTTTAAATTTTCGTTTTTGTGGGTTTACCTTTTCATTTTTCACTAGGCACTGATGGTGAACTTTAACTACAACCACTTTCATATGAATGGAAATATCAATGACGTAATATGACCAAAGAATTTATTTTCTTCTTCTTGAAACCCTTATCATTTATTTTACTTGCTACTCTGCATTTTGTGTGTTTTTTTAATATATTATTGAAAATAATTAAGACTGTTGCATAAGGTTTTGTCTAGTATTACTAACAACACATTACACAAGGCGAAGAATATTACTATATTAGATATATGCCCTATAGGTTCTTCCTCCTTGCTTTTAGTCACTTACTTTTTCCCCACATTTTTTGTTCTTTATCGAAGGCATACGCGGATTAATGTTGAGGCCATTTAAGTTCTCAATCTTGCAATAAAGATTGATTTTCTAAACAATTTTGTCTTTTCTCAATCTCGCGGCACCTTTTTTTTTTATAAGCAATGTTAGTGGGGGATGGGAGATATTAGTTTTCCGGGTTTGAACTGGGGCCTCCTTCTTGTACTACTTTGGTGCACTCATTTGGTATTCCTTAGTTCGCCAACTGAGCTACCTACTTCGGATTTAACTTTAGGGGTTTTATAAACCCCCACAAAATAACTCGTGGGTTGAAAACCCCTACTAATTGCTTATAAAACATCTACTATTTGGCTCTTTTTGCGGTGTAATCATATCACGTTATTGGTGTGTGTATTTACTGATTTTGTCGGTGACTATTCAATATCGGAGAGAGTTGGCTGGCTATGTGTACTCGACTTTTCCAGTCTGTGTAGCTCTCCCCTTCTAATAAATTTTTTGCCACACCCAGGACTCGAATTTAGGACATTGAGATGAGATCCAAACCCAGTTATCACTCGGAGTTGGTACATCGTATCTTATTATAAAATTATAATCATTTAATATAATAATTTGAGCATAAATTGGCATGAATCATTTTCTCACAGTTCATACTAGTACATCTAAATTAAAGAGTATTATATATTGTACTTTATCTATTTAAAATATAGAGTAAATTCTCAATTTAATTCCTATATTATCATTTTCTTTTCAATTTCATCTATGAACTATAGAAATACAATAAATAGTCCCTACTCTATTTTAGATTTATCAAATTAATCCTTCAACTATCATTCTCTCTCCTATTTGAGGTAACAGACTAATATGATGAATTTAAAATAATCTAGAGATTATTTATTATATCTTTATAGTTCAATGACCAAATTGAAAAGAGAGTATAGTATATAATCGCTATTGTGATAGTTAAATGATGAGTAATAAAATGGTCAAAAAAATGTTGAGTAAGTAAAAAACGTTGCCAATTTCTTCTGTCAAGATTGCTAATATATTCTTAAATATTTATTATTATTATTATTATTATTATTATTATTATTATTATTATTATTATTATTATTGATTGATTGAGTATAAACTTTGCCAAGTTCTTCTGTCAAGATTGCTAAAAGCTATGCACAGTGCACTTGTAGGCAGTGGCCAACTTAGTTCAGAATGAAATTTGATAAAGGGTAATCCAAGTGATTAACTTTCATTATTCTTTAAATGCCAGACATTTTAGCTTCTAATAATCTCTTCTACACCAGTATATTTAGCATCAGAAATTATTAGTATAACAAATTCAGCATGTTATGGAGCATCTGTCAATTCATAAATTCATAAAATTGGACACCAACTTTTTATCAGTATACAAATTTGGTTGGGAGTAGCAATTTATGTGCACCAAAACAAGTAACATAGAAGCATGCCATCAACCACAAATCCCACAACAAAACAACCACAGACAAAAGTTGAGGAAACAATGAACTTAGAAGTCACGTCCAAATGCAAGTTTACCTTACACATTGCATCCTTTTCATATTTCTTTCGCTAGTGCACTTTTACAATTCAGTCAAGATCATTATGCGCCTACAAGTACCATGGATAATTATAACAATAGATGATATATAACGCAATACCATTACCAACAACATTAAAGAACATGCTTACAGAGTCATTATTGAAGTCATTGTTGTGACAAGCTCCATGTGATAAATGTGTCGTGCTAGCATGATGTTGACGCATCGAACAAGTTTGCTTATTATGATCGAATTTTCTGCAAGTAGAACACCGAGTCTGCTTCCTTTTCTTATGAGTACGCGAAGAAGATGCACCTGTGCATCCTTTAGTTCTAACTACAACAGGATCCGACTCTTTCATTCTTCGATGCGCGGCAAGCATTCCAGAGTACTCTTCATGTAATAGCTCATGGTTGTGTCGATCAGTAAAAACAGTTATCCGCCACCGTTGTGACAGCAAATCAATATGCACCCGAAATTTTGCTTCACATCCAGACCGAGTCTCGGGTTTACACTTACACTTACGGTTTTCTTTTGTTAAACCTCTATCCTCCCTAAACCCTTGTCTGTGTAGACTTTAGAGAGAATTTTGAGGAGAAATTGTGTTTGCCTTCATTGATTGATCACCTCTTATAGGAGGGAGTTTTACAAATTTCTCAGATATACATTCTAACCGAAATGCATACTTCTTACAACTAAAATACATTCTGTTTTGTAACTAACTAAACAGCAAGCTAACTTCAGTTAATGAACTAACTGACTAACTAATCCCAAGCTAATTACAATTAACATCCTCCCTTAAACTGTCTTGCTTACAAGCAATCAGTTTAACCTTGTAATCTTGCACATCCCAAGCTGATTTCTGAACTTCTCAAATGCTTCAATTTTGAGAGCCTTAGTCATTATGTCTGCTGTTTGGTTTTGAGTTGCACAATGTACCAACTCAACTCTGCCTTGCTTGCTCAGTTCTCTTAGGAAGTGGAAACGCACATCTATGTGCTTGCTTCTCCCATGCATTACTGGATTCTTGCTTAGCTTGATTGTAGATGTGTTGTCACAAAGGATCATCATGTTGTCTTGTTGCCTTAGTCCCAAGTTGTCCAGTATTCTGCTCAACCAAATACCTTGACAGACACATACATCAGCAGCAATGAATTCTGCTTCTGTTGTTGACAGTGTCACAACTGGCTGTTTCTTCGAGCACCATGACACAGCACCATTTCCCAACAAGAACACATAGCCTGTGGTGCTTCTCCTATCATCTTGGTCCCCGACATAATCACTATCTGAGTAGATTTCCAGTCTGTCAGTTCCTCCTCTTTTATACAGAATACCATAATCGATTGTGCCTTGCACATATCTCATAATCCTCTTAGCTGCCATATAGTGTTTCTCAACAGGATTTTCCATGAACCTACTAATGAAACTCACAGCAAAAGCAATGTCAGGTCTTGTTGCTGTGAGATACATGAGGCTTCCTATGATCTGTTTATACAAGGTCCCATCTACTATCTTGCCTTCATCATTCTTTGATAGCTTTGTGCCTGTAACAATTGGTGTTCTTACTGCCTTTGAGTCTTGCATCTGAAATCTGGAGAGGATTTCTTGAGCATACTTTTGCTGACAAACAAAGATACCATCACTTCCTTGAACCACTTCAACACCTAGGAAGTACTTCATCCTCCCTAAGTCTGTCATATCGAATTTCCCCCTCATTGAGTCTTTAAATGTTTCAAACATATGAGTGTTATTTCCAGCGAGTATGAGATCATCTACATACAAACTTAATTATGATTAGACAGTTCCCATTTTTATCTTGCTTTGTGAACAAGGTATGCTCATATGGACATTTAACATAACCTTGTTCATCAAAGTAAGATTCAATCTTACTGTACCAGGCTCTTGGAGCTTGCCTTAAACCATATAAAGCCTTCTGCAGTTTGTAAACTTCAGTCTCTCTTCCTCTGACAGTGTATCCCTGTGGTTGATCTACATAGACCTCTTCTAATAGATCACCATAGAGAAAGGCACTCTTTACATCCAATTGATACACCTTCCAGTTTCTTAAGGCAGCAACTGCCAAGATGCTCCTTATAGTATCCCATCGTGCCACTGGAGCAAACACTTCATCAAAGTCTATACCTTGCCTCTGTGAGTATCCTTTAGCAACCAATCTGGCTTTGTGTTTCTCTATTTCGCCAATTTCATTTAGTTTAGTTTTGTAAACCCATTTTACTCCAATCTTCTTTGCCCCTTTAGGTAGAGGTGTCAATTTCCATGTATTGTTTCTTTCAATAGATTGCATTTCAGCATCCATAGCCTTCCTCCAAACCTCATGTATAGCAGCCTGTTCATAAGTGGTGGGATCATCTAGACAGTTCATCACAGCTAGGTTCATAATGTCATTGGTCTCATCATCAATTTCACTGAACAGTGAGGTATCAAAATCATTTAGCCAAGCTGGTGGTCTCTTCTCTCTAGGTTCCAGTGTCTCTTTTCTATTTTCTGCCTATGTTGCCTCTGTTTGTGGCTCTCTAGCATCATCTCTGTGTGAAGTTCCTTCTGCACCATCAGTGATTTCATCTGCTACTTCTTCCCTAGTTTCTTCAATTTCTTCTTCTTCAGCATTCTCAGCATTTGTTTCACTACTGTGCTCAGCTTGCCAGTTCCAATTCTTATCTTCTGAGAAGATCACATCCCTGCTAACAATGATCTTCTTTGAGATGGGATCATACAATCTATAGGCTTTAGATTCACTGCTTACACCCAGAAAAATGCACTTTACACTTTTGTCATCTAGCTTTTTTCTCATGACACTAGGAACATGAGCATTGGCTATGCAACCAAACACTCTAAGGTGACTGACATTAGGCTTTGCATCTCTCCAAGCTTCTTCTGGTGTGACATCCTTCAATATCATAATGGTACTTCTATTTATCAAATAAGTTGCCCAATTTACTGCCTCAGGCCAGAAGGTTTTTGGTATATTCTTTCCTGCTAGCAAACTTCTGGTCATCTCCATTAAGGTTCTATTCTTCCTTTCAGCTATGCCATTCTGCTGCGGGCTATAGGCAGCAGTTAGCTGCCTTTTGATTCCATGTTCAGCACAGAATTCATCAAAAAATTTGGAAGTAAATTCCCCTCCTCTATCAGTTCTAAGACACATAATACTTTTTCCACATTCTTTCTCAACTAGTGCCTTAAAGTTTTTGAAACTTGCTAGTGCTGTAGATTTTTCTACTAAGAAATAGACCCAAGTTTTCCTACTAAAGTCATCAATGAAAGTGAGGATATACCTTTTCCTTCCACTGGACTCTGGTGTGATTGGGCCACAGATGTCAGAGTGCACTAGTTCAAGCTTGCTTGCAGCTCTCCAATTTGAAGTCTTAGGAAATTCACTCCTGTGCTGTTTCCCCTTTAAGCAAATGTCACCGATTTTACTCGTATCTTTGATCTCTGGCAGGCCTTCAACCATCCCTTTTTGAGCCAATTCCTTCAAGCTCTTCATGTTCAAGTGACCAAATCTACAATGCCATAGATGAGAGTCATCTTCCTTTGATGTGTACAGACAAGCTGCTGAGGCTGCAGTGGCTATTACTGGAAACAGTTTGTTCTTGGTCATCTTTGATGTTATAATGAGTCCCTTCTCTGCATGATACACCTTGAGTTGATCTTGATGGAGGATTATTGACACTTCAGTCTTTTGTTGCAGTTGACCAAAGCTGATGAGATTGTTCTTTAACTTTGGAATATAGTACACATTTGTCACTACTAAAATTGCTCCTTGGACTTGCAATTTTAGAGTTCCCTTTCCCTCAACAGTGATCTTGGATCCATCTCCAAGTTTCACTGTTTCTCTAAAGTTCTCATCTACATTGAGAACCATTCTTTCTCTCCACACATGTGGTTACTGCAAGCTGAATCAAGGTACCAGATTCTTTCAATTCTTTCTATGGCAGCTTCAATCTTTGCCATTAATAGGACCTCTTCACCCTCATCAACTTCAGTGTAGTGAGCCTTCTCCTCACTATTAGGACATTCATATTGAAAATGACCTAGTTTCTTGCATCTGTGACATTCCAGGGTATCTTTATAGGATTGTTTGCCTCTTCCTCGTCCTCCTCTTGTAGAGCCACGACCTCTTCCTCTTGTATTTCCCCTGCCAGCATTGCTTACCTTCAAGGCATGTTCTTCTTCCTTATGTGGTTGCATTCTTTGCTCATGAACCAGAAGGCTTCCTTGAAGTTCATCTATGGTCATCTGTGTCACATCGTTTCCTTCATCAATTGCTGCAATAACATAACTGAATTTCTC
This sequence comes from Astragalus membranaceus, assembly GCA_039519185.1. Taxonomy (NCBI): domain Eukaryota; kingdom Viridiplantae; phylum Streptophyta; class Magnoliopsida; order Fabales; family Fabaceae; genus Astragalus; species Astragalus membranaceus. The sequence continues at coordinate 169,058,155 of CM076850.1, read as the reverse complement.
AGTCATTGTTCTCAGCACCTTTTCAACGATTTCTCCTTGATCCACCGTATCTCCAAACATCTTCATTTTGTTGACGATCGTGAGAATTCTTCCAAAGTATTCTGTGACAGATTCTTCCTCCCTCATGCTAATCAATTCAAATTCCCTTTTTGCTGCGCGCAATTGGGATCTCTTCACCTTTGTTGTGCCTTGAAATTTCTGTTTCATTGAGTCCCAAATGGCCTTTGCGAAATCTTTCTCAAGGATTGTTTCAACAACTTCACAATTGATTGATTGGAAAAGGTAGTTTCTGGCTATCAAATCCTTCAATTTGGCTTCATTGTTGGCTCTTATGTGTTCTGGTGTTGCTGGGGATGGCAGTCTTGGTACTCCTCCTTCCACAACGCTCCAGTATTCTTTGGATCGAAGGAGAATCTCCATGAGCATGGCCCAGTGTTCGTAATGTACTTTAAATCTTGGGAGTGAGGCTTGCATGTAGTTTGCGTTGGTCTCCCTGTCCGCCATTGATGCGAACTTGGTTCTTGGATTCTTTACGGGTCCCTTTCTTTCAAGCTCTTGATACCACTTGTAGACTTTAGAGAGAATTTTGAGGAGAAATTGTGTTTGCCTTCATTGATTGATCACCTCTTATAGGAGGGAGTTTTACAAATTTCTCAGATATACATTCTAACCGAAATGCATACTTCTTACAACTGAAATACATTCTGTTTTGTAACTAACTAAACAACAAGCTAACTTCAGTTAATGAACTAACTGACTAACTAATCCCAAGCTAATTACAATTAACAGTCTGTGGCACACAAACATTCGCTGCAATATTTCTTTTTTATTGCTTCGGAGGATATTGCTTTTGCGGACTGCAAACCCATTCAGTCTAGCATATCGGCACTAGAGCTCATAGGCGACATCCAAGCTTGCAAACCCCTTCGTCAACACTACCTTCTTCAATGTCAACACTACCTTCGTCAACGTCAACACTAATGGAATCATCGTCTGTGATCTCACATGCTGCTTCATCTTCTAACCCAGCTGACAAGTCTTCAAGTCCCTATCACAACAAACAACTTAATTCCAACAACAGTACCAATCAAATATAGTAATATTAGAATTAAATACAAGTTCTCATTCTACCTTCTATCAAATACAGTGACATTAGAATTAAATACAAGTTCTCATTCTACCTTCTCAAATGCAGCTGATTCATCCATTGTGCTTCAATCCGAAAACATGGAGTATGGATTCCTTGAATTCCTGCACATTTAAACCATTTAAGTAAAAGATGTCATGCATTTATTTTCCAACACTAGAAAAGTATTCTTTTCCCAATTGAACCTCACATAACATCCATTGAAATGATTTTCAAATATATCAGTCCATGATCTGAGCACTTCAAACACGTCTATGAATACAATAACCCATAAGTAAAGCCACATGGCAGTAGAAAACACACCGTTACAATATTTAGTTCTTATTGTCAAAATTGCTGATATTACCGTTACAATATTTAAAGTAGAAAAGTAGTTAAACATTATTCATCAAATTGACAAAACAAACATTATTCATCACATTAATACAAAAGCAAAATAAAATGAATTAATCCATTTGTAACTGGATGTGAAGATTGTAACTGTATTTCTCATACACATTATCATTATACCTTTGTTCCTCTATAGACAGAATTGACTATATTATTCATCTCTAATTCAAACTGGCTATAATTGGACATCAACAAATTTCCAATTAACATGTAATGGCTTGATCAGCAGTTAATAAAATCAAATCTGACCTGAAAGAAACCGGTGTGACGAACAGGGAAGAGGAACACAAGAGAAAGAGAAGATTCAAGCGCCATTAAAGGTTTAGAGAAAAATCAACAACTCTGGTACAACAACACAATATTTCAAAATCACAAAACCCTAACAAAAATCGAAAACAAAAAAACTGTTAGTGGCAGAGATAGGAGAGAGAGATCTGTAGTCTTCACTAACCAGAAATACGCCATCTCCGTATCTGTGAAGCAGAGACGGGAAACGGGGACGTAGTGGCGGAGGTCACTCTTAGAACGTGGTTTTAGGCCTAACTCAACCCCACAAAACCGGCTTGTAGAGTGAGGGATGCCTCCCACTTATAAACTCTTTTTTTAGGTCATATCACATCTGATGTGGGACTCTTAACACACCCCCCTCACGGCCAGGACTAGACAACTGGAGCGTGACCCGAGTGGCCCGATAGCGGGTGGCCCAGTGGATCTTGGACTGGCTCTGATACCATCTTAGAACGTGGTTTTAAGCCTAACTCAACCCCACAAAACCGGCTTGTAGAGTGAGGGGTGCCTCCCACTTATAAACTCTTGTTTTAGGTCATATCACATCCGGTGTGGGACTCTTAACAATCACGAATGACGGATGCAGGAGAAGAGTTTCAGAGAGGAGAAACGCAGAGAAAGGGTCTCGCAGATTAATTTTTGGTCGCAAGAAAGGATGGGAAGGGTTTCACAGCTCCTGGTTGGTGTTTGTGCGGTAGAGAAGGTTTCAGAGAAAGGGGGTTAGAGAAACAATAACCAGAGGATTTAGAAAAATTTGGACCTAAAATTAATTTTTTAACCTATCTAATTTCTAACTATAACATTCTAAATTTACAAAACATACCCCATATTAACCTAAAATATTAAGTCATAATACATGTTTCACCGATGAAATATTTGGTTTGCTCTTTCACCTTAGAACTACCCCATTTTAAGCTCTAAAAATGTGATGAGAGTATTTTGGAAAGGAAAAGAGACAAGACACGGGGTGAAGAGGGTGAGTGAAACGCTCGCAGCACAGAGTTAAACGACGGTGTCGTTTCTGGGTATGTTTTTATTTTTTCACCTCGAATCATCATCAAATTCAATACTCTCTCTCTCTCTCTCTCTCTCTCTGGGTTTGGTATTCGATTCCATTGGAGTAGCTGTAAGTTCTCTCTCTCATTGCGCATTCACGATTTATCTTTCTCTATCTTAGGTTCTATATTTTCCTAATTACAATTTTTAATTTGTGAAGCTTTAACTAGGTAATGCCCAAAACCTTTTTAGTGTGCAACTTTCCACTCTATTATCGCTCCAGTTACTTCCTCCGATACCGTTTTTTCCCTCTCCAAATTCACTGCAAGGTGCATTCTCTACTGCAATTTTGTGATATTCACTTAATTTTTTCCCATACCCCCTTTTTTTCCCCTCTGATTTTTGTCTTTGCACTGCATGCTTTATGTTATCAAATGTACGAATTCTTGTGTTTGGAAATTGTAAATTGCCTTTTTTAATGTGCTCTGCTCACGGTTAGGGTACGAGTACTTGAATTTGGAAATTAAATTGAAAAACACCGTGTGGAACAGTACTGATCAAATGGAAGAAGGTTTTAGAGACTGGGTTCAAGATTTCCTGTTATAGGTTTATGTATAATGGAGAGTACATTGATGTGGTCACAAGTTGAAATTCTTTTAGGTATCATTTGTATGATTTAGGTTAGATGAATAAATGGTCATACCCACAACTTTTGAAGAAAAAAGAAAAACAAGTTTCCTTGTTGCCTTTTTCTCATTTCACTTTTGGGTAAAGTGTAAAATGTTTTTGGTTGGTGAATGCTATTGATTAGCTTTTATTTTTGTCTCTTTTTGGGTACTCACCTAGAGAACAAACAGCTCCCTCTCCCTCCCTTGATTTTTTCTTTTGATTAGACTATGGAAGCCACTTCTTTGCCAAATTGTGTTTTTGGGATCAGTCTGCAGTTAACAATCCAGTTCCATGCAGTATTTTCTCTCCGTGCGTCTCATGTATGAGTATGAGAAATCAAAATAGTCCATTAGCTAAGGTTTCATTATGTTGAATTGGCAATTTTCTGGCTTGGTTGGGACTGTCTGCTTCCTTCTAAAACATTGTGTGGTTCATATTAAGGAAAATGTGGGAAGGATTTGTTGATGACACTGCATCTTTCACTTGGTAAATTGAGGGATTAATGTTTAGTGGTTGTCTTGAGTATTTATGGCATGGTAATTATCTCTAGATGATCACTGGTCATATCCTTTTTGCCTTTTCCTGTTAGCAAGCACCTTATAAGTTGTGTATCTGGTCTTGCTTTACTGTAAAGAGGAAAGTTACTTCGTCGCTTAAGGTAGCTATACTCGAGCAGTAATTTTACAGAACACACATGCTTTTTAATGCTTTTTTAATTGATTTCAAACATAGCACCTCTAGCACCAGACACTAGTACGGATAGGGATGTCACACCCAGTATGTTATTGATACTAGGTATAAAAGATTTTGGCAAACATAAGATATGTCTGATGGACTACTATGTATTAAATCACGCGCCCTCTTTCTTTACCACAAAATGTATGCAATCTGTCTTATATAGCCTGTAGGAAAGGCTTTCTCTCTAAGTCTCAAGTAGAAGAGATTTGTCTATGTGTGTCTTAACTTTAAGCAGTTATTGCTGTATAATGAAACCTTTCATTTGTCCAACATGTTTCCAACTACACTAACAAAGAAATCAACATGTTGCGTGTCTAGAAACTATAGTTGAAAGAAAAACTGGGTACATTATTAAATACATGTATGCTTTAGGAGGCACTCTTCCTGGATAGCTGTCATAAATATGGCTAAATTTTTATTGGTGATCCATACATTTAATTTCAAAATATCAGTCTTGCTACCTTTATTTGCTATCAGTAACTTTGAGACCGGTAGTTCTTGTTTATGTATTAATGTTTTTAAGTGTAATTAAGACATGGCTTATGTAAATTACATCTCAAGATAGAGAATATTGTTTTGACCCTTTACCATTGACTCAAATGATCATCTAACATAACTTTGTCTGCAATCATTTTCGTTCAAAAGTATATATTCTAAAATATTGCGGAAATTTTAAAATTCTAGTTTTAAGCTTTGTCGTTCATACTTATGGAGTGATTTTTTTTAAGGGGGGGAGTGTTTTGGCTGGAATGGAGGGTAGTATTTAAGCTTGGACTTCATAATATCAGTTCATTCGGTCCTTCTTTTAGTACCAAATGTTTAAACATATGTTTTATATTTCTGTGATATCCAATGCTCCCCCCCCCCCAAGAAATTTTTGAGTTTACTTTTAGATTCAGTTAATGGCTATATTTTTTTTCTTTCATGTTCGCAGAATTTTTTTTCCCCAGCTTTATACCGTACATTGGAAAGTGTTACTTATTAAAAAAATTATCATAATAGAATGTATAGCTACACAAATAAAGTCTCGTGCTGTCTATCTTCTTAAATTCCACTTTAGAAATGCTATAGCTGAAGCAGGGGAATTATTAAGATTATGGATATTTTATTGTAGACTGGTAGAATCTCAATTTAACACTTATGTTTTTGTCCTATCAATGATGGTCTATTTTTGTCTGCTTTCATCTGTACTGTAGTAGAAGATAAAATAAAAAATTACTCCAAACAGCAATATAAGATTTGTTAGATTCTTTATAAATTGTATTAGAAACACGTGTGGGAACATTTCATACTGCTTGGTTGTGCCTGAGTTTACTTTGTTGGTTGTAACTACTTCTTTCTGAAAAGTCTCTCTCTCTCTCTCTCTCCATATATATATATGTCCTTTTCTTTTCCTTGGTTGCTTATTGACTTGATGCCAAGCTGTTTCTTTTCTTATTTGTCAACAGAATTTTCCTTTCCGGTGGAGATTATTGATTAATTAAACCTCAAGACGTCTTGAAACTAACTGTCACATCTTTTGCAAAATCCTCTGGATGCAATATGGATGATGATCGTCAAGAAAATGGTAGGCATAAGATGGAATACTACAGAGGAGCACATTCCCTGGTAATAGAATGCATAGATTTAGTATGATTTCGGTTGTTTTAGGTTGCACTACTAGATTGATTAATTGGATTGGATTTTAAATTTGTAGTGGAATACAGATCCCCAGCATCAATTAAAGGAGCCAAATGCGCTAGTTATGAATAAGAAACTCAGGTCCGTTATGGCAGAAAGGCAGGCCGCCATTCTAGAATTTGAACTAGAGGCTGCTATATCTGAAAAGAATGAAGCCTTGGCTGCTCGAGATGCAGCCCTACGGCAGAGGGATGAAGCTCTTGCCCAGAGGGATAATGCCCTACTGGAACGGGATAATGCTCTTGCAGCCCTTCAAAATCGGAACAATGCTGTCAACTTTCCATTCAATGGTGGAATTCAACGTGGACCAAAGCGGATGCACCACTCTTCAAACCATCTGACCAACATGACAGAAACAGCATACATCACAAAGGATATGATAATACGAGATGCCTCCCCAGTGACTGTTATAACTTCTGAAGATGTCAAAGCTCATCAAAATAAGAGAACGAAGGGGAACAAGGCATCAAAGCCACCAACAAAAGTAAAAAAAATGGGTGAGGACTTAAACAGGAAGGCTTATTCTGAAGGGACAAAGATCAAATCTGAATGGGATAGGCAGGATATTGGCTTGAATTTGGTTGTTTTTGATGAAACCATCATGCCTGTCCCAGTTTGCACATGCACTGGAGTTCCACGACAGTGCTACAAATGGGGGAATGGTGGATGGCAATCATCTTGTTGCACCACTACATTGTCAATGTATCCACTACCACAACTTCCAAACAAGCGTCATTCTCGCATTGGAGGGCGGAAAATGAGTGGAAGTGTCTTTACAAGACTTCTCAGTAGGCTGGCATCAGAAGGCCACGATTTATCTATACCCTTGGATCTTAAGGAATACTGGGCCAGACATGGAACAAATCGCTACATAACTATCAAGTAGTTTGCTACATTCATTAGTATCTGAGTTATGCTGTGTTCCATTTTCGATCTCTAGCACAGTAGCACGTGCTTTTAATTAAAACCACGCCTTGGTAAGCACTATATACTTGAATTTTGTGGGGTGGTTTTTTAATAGAAGGCTGTTCTCCTTGCTTACTTTTATTTACTGGTATTGCTTGACCCTATTTATCCTTTTAAATGTGGGATGGCTGTAAAGTTTGGTGTATGTACATGTGGTTTTTTAGGTGGCCAGAATTAGACCCCTTTGGTTCCTGCATGTTTTCACCTTTTTTTTTCCATCATGAAATCCGTTGATTAGGAAATTTTCTTCACATTTTATTTATGTGGAATCCCTTTAGTTTTCCACATTTATAAAATCCCCTTCGGGTATGTTTGGAAATTTTAAAACAAACGGAGCGGAATGGAACAAAATGGAATGTAGCGGAATGGGGTGGAATGGAACAAAATTTTCATTCTATTGTTTGGGTATTTTACGACAGAATGGAACAAAATTCTCATTCCGTTGTTTGGAAAGTGAACGGAATGGAATAAGTTATAACTTTCTTTTTCCATTTTTATCCCGATTTAAAAAATACTATTATATTGAATTAAAACATAATCTTTTACTAAAGTGATTAAAATTGCATAGCTTATATAAATCACTTACGTAATCTATCAAATATGTAGATTAAATATAAATATTATGAAAATTATATTACACCAAACCCTCTGAAAAAGGGTCACAACTCACAAAACTCTAAGTATCTTTTTTGTTTTCAACAAGTTAAATTGAGCTTTTGGTTTTAAAATTAGTGATGTGATTATTTTTGTTATTAAAAAATTAAGTTGAGGGGATAATGCTCCGGCTCAAAGCATGAAAATCTCAGGGCTCCTTAAATATTTACAAAATAGAATTATATTTATTTTACTCCAAGGGAATTATTGGGAATGTAAAGCTATGACATATGGAATACAAAATCTTGTCAAGTTTTGAACAGCTTACTTCTACTATGGTTTTCATAGCCAATATACATCTTCCAGTATTCGTGACAAGCTCCCTCAAGCAATACAAATGGTGGGATTTCAGCACTGTTCAGACTTTGAGATTAACTGTTGAGCATAAAACTAGTTGAGATATGAACAAGTATATTAGAAGTCATAACCAAAAATGAAATATTAAGTTTAAATATGAAAGCAAATTTTTATCCTTTTCTAGCAAACTTGAACATTTCGAACCTCTTCATATACAAATCTAATGATCACCATTGTACATTATACACATCAAAGACTTCTACATGTCAAAATGAAACAAAAAATAAATGAAAAAAAAATCCAAATTACAGGGGCAAAAAATGATTATTTTCTTCTGAATACTAAATCAAAATGAAAGCGATGTGCTAATTTTCAATGTGCTGATTTTCAATAGTGTAAAAATATTACATTGTCAACCAATAAAAAATATGGTCGATGTGACTTTTAAAATGAATGGACTAAAAGTCAAAATTTATGACATGTCAATCTCTGGTTGATTGATATTGTAGTATATTTGTAAACGGTCGGTGTATACTAATTAAATCCTATCTTAAATGTCATGCTAGCATAAGCTAAGAGAATACTAAGAAAAGGATGCTAGAAAATCTAGGTGTCAAGTTCCTAAGGTTATAACGGATAGAATTTATCATCAAATTTTACAACTATCTAGGTGACATGATTCATGTATTTGGATGGTTTATAGCATGAAAATGAAGCTCTCGATCCTAAGATATGTTGAGAGTCCAAATCAGATGTGATATGGCCTAAAATTTGGGTAAGGATCGTCTAATTTTTTGGCGGAAACTTCCCTCTAACTTTCTATCTATATCTCTTCTAACACAATTTCTCTCATCTTGTTTCCCTCATTTTTTACTTTTCTCTCTCTCATAAAAAAGCCTAAAGTTAGTAAAAGTTAGAGAATACAAAGTTAGTGAATCCAGAAATTGTTTGGGGAAGGATTGTCTAACTTTAGACTCTCTAACTTTTGGTGGCTTTTTCTCTACCTCTCTTAACTCATCATTCTCTCAGAAGTTACCAAATTCTCAAGTTAGAGAATCTATTTCCGTGGCATAACCATGGTAAAAAATGAAGCTTTAATGTGCATCTAGGAAAAAAAGTCTAGAAGTTATTAAAAAACAGAATAATGGAACCTTTTTACTTCTTCATCTCTCAGCTTTTACATCCAATTCTTTGGTGGGACTGGGAGGATACTTTGGTAAAATCAATGGTTCACAAGCATAGGACTCAATGGTAAAGAACTGCAGATAGAAGATATAGTTTTGAATACATTACATGAGTGGGGGACCCAGAACCCGAGGTCAGAGGGTGAAAATAAAATTCATTATGAAAAATGTTTGTACATAAGACTGTTTAATTTTTTTCTTTCAAATATCTTCACTTAATTTACTAAAATTAAAGAATCAAGTTATCTAACTCCAAATTTGTTTAAAAGTAAATCGTCAAATTAGTCTCTAAGTTTATACGCTCTTTCCTATTTAAGTCTTAAAGTAGATGAAAATACCTAATAAAAAAAGTAGATGAAAATAAGAAGTAGTCCGTAAAAATAGGTGACATTGATAAAATTACTTCATAAAGTTTTATAAATAGTCTCTTACAAAGATTAATAAGACAAATTTATTAAAACATAGGTTCAACCAAGTAAAGACCGGTCGATATTCTTGAAGTAACCAAGCTTTGAAGCTTTACAACGTTGGGGTGATCAAGCTTCCTCAAAACAATAAGCTCTTGAACTTAACACTCTCTGCCTCCAAATTATCAAATCTAACTTTGTTTCTTTTATTCCGACAAAAAATTTAACTTTTTCATAGCCACAATCTTCCGGAAAAAGAGATTCAGCACCTTGAGTGCGCCAAACCTTTGGTGCCTTTCTCCTATTATGATCCGTTGGATAAATCAGATGCCTTAAAATCTGCCGTGTGTCATTCTTTTTTAAAAAAATGATTAAAACAAAACTTCTCACTTAAACCCAGACACTTCCAAGGGAAAGACAGAAGACACTGTGCTCCGACTGTTCCGCACCACCGCTTTGGCTGTTGCGCAGCCCCCAATTCCGACCATCACGCCGCCCTTAATAACTCTCGCCGTCGAGAGGTAATGCTGCAATTTTGAAATGCCTTTTATTGTTGTTCCTCTGTTTTTATCTTTGAAATTTGTTCTGGATTGGACCAAGAGGCCCATTCAGCACTTAGACATGGATTGGCCCAATCACTTTAATCCATATCCACAATACACAAGCCCATTCATGACTCTCATACTTGGATGACTCAGATTCACTCTACCGATCCAACGGCCCATCACAGGAGCAATTCCCTATAAATACCGGCACACATTGCCATAAAGAGGTAGATTCTCATTCCTAGCTAAATCACTCATCTATTCTCAATACTGACTTGAGCGTCGGAGTGGCTTCATAGGTGCCCCTCCCGGGCTCGCACTAACCTCCGGCCAGGCAGCAGGTGACCTACCAACTACAGTCCACCCAACACTTCAAGGTACAGAACATTGGCGACCACATTGGGAGATATCTATCTTTCACATCATCTCTACTTTTTGAACTTCCTCCTGCTTTCCCATAGCACCCAGAGGTAGACTACGAGTCCAAAGCATTGCCGCTCCGCACCCCCAGCCAGAGGGAACTCCCGAAGGTCTTGCTGCTTCCACGCCAGACGAAGACATTCAGGTCCCGGCACCCCAGCCAGCCTCTATCCAGATCCCCGTCCAACCTGGGGATGCGGTAACCATCCGCCAGCTCTTGGACCTGCTGTGCAATCGCACCCAGACTATGTTGCAGCAAGAAGCGCGCCTGAGGCAGATAGAGAGGCGAACGACAGCCATGCCTGAGCAACCCTATCCTCGCTGGAACACCCCTTCCCCAAGGACAATAAGCTCCACGCGCCGCAGATCTCCACCCAGGCGTCATTATAATCATCGCTCTCTACCTACACGGAAGCGAGCTCGCCACTCTCCTCCTCGACGTGGCAGGCACCAAGGATCAGATTCACCTCCAAGCACCCCTCCAACCTCGCCTGGCGGTACATACTGGCCTGAGGAGTCTCTTCCCGGGATCTCATCGCTCGCAACCTCCAATTCTAGCGAGAGGTCGCGGAGCCGAGCCAAGACCCATAAGAGGCATCGCCATAGATCTACCTCGAGGAGATCTCCAGCCCGACGTGAACGTCGAGACATAGATCTCGGGGACTGGTCACCTCACAACTCGCGATGGACCTCCAATGAAGGACCCTTCACTAGGAAAGTTGACGACTGCCCAATTCCAAGGACCTTAGAGAAGCTCCCAGCTCTCAAAACATATGACGGGACTGGGGAACCTGACAGGTATTTGGCCTACTTCTCAATCATTATGTGTTACTGGGGGGCAAAAGAACCCGTCCACTGCAAGATCTTTCCCCTCACTCTCACGGATTCAGCACTATCTTGGTTCCAGGATTTAAAACCAAACTCAGTTTCAACCTGGGGGCTACTAGCTACCATGTTCACGACCCGCTTTGCCGCCTCTCGCTTGAAGCCAAAATCTGACGGAGTTCCTAGGGCGATCAGGCAAGGAGAGAAAAAAACACTTAGAGAATATCTGGAAAGGTTCAACAAGGAGGAGGCTCTTTTGGATGAAGGATGACCTCACGAAAGGAAGTCTGTTTCAAAGGGACGTGGGGTTAACAAACCCCGAAGCTTGGATGAGTTCCTTCAGAAGGCACAAAAGTACATGGACTACGAAGAAGACAACATGGCGTACCAAGAGGAAGCCAGGGTTGGAAACAAGTAGGATGAGCTGGCTTACAAGGCCATTGAAGAACCATGGCAGAATGGAGCCCAAGATGAGAGAACTCCTCGGGAGTCCCGACCCCGACAATGTCGCTTCTCAGAGTACACCCTGCTGAACACATCCCAGGCTGAGATCCTTGCCGAATGCGTGGACGCAGAGTTTTTGGACATCAAACAACCCGAACCTCTCGTGCAAAGGAAAGGCCGAACCTCTAAGAAGTACTGTCGTTATCACAAAGGTTATGGGCACAGTACCAGCAAATGCAACACCCTCAGGGATGACATTGAAGAGCTGATCCGCGAAGGTAAGCTCGCCCAGTACGTGAATTGAGAAGAGGATGAGACCCGTGACTCTGAGTAGGGAGCAGGGCATCAGGACCTGAACCTAGGGCTAGGCCTAGTTAAGAATTTTGTTGTTTAAACACGAAGACAGAATGTAAAAGCTCGATATGAATGATTAACAAAAGTTCAGCTTGCAATTACAGTTTTTGCTCTAGCTCACTAGCATTAACACTTGTTTCAAAGAAAATTTCTTAAGATCAGGAAAGAAAAAGGGTCCAACTCCATAGTTAGGGGCGGAGCGAGACAAGTTTGAGACCCGACATACCCTGCAGAGAGGGACCGCCTGAATCGTAGGGGCAACCTCAGCATTAGTTCAAAGTCAAGACCATCTTCCCAAGGCGGTGTTCTTAAATACACCTCTGGGAATCCTAGTAATGGAGTCAAGAGTGCCATGGCACACCAAAACAAATAAGTGACATTGGTGGTCACAGCCCCTTGGGCGAGTTCTATCTAGGCCGAGTCCTGGTAAACTGTGCCAAGGGTATACTTCAAACTGACCTTGGTGGTCACAACCCCTTGGGCGAGTTCTATCTGGGTCGAGTCCTGGTAAACTGTGCCAAGGGTATACTTCAAATTGACCTTGGTGGTCAGAACCCCTTGGGCGAGTTCTATCCAGACCGAGTCTTGGTAAACTGTGCTAAGGGTATACTTCATTACAAATTGTCCCGACGGGCGTCGACAAACTCATCTGCCTAAAGCAAAACAAACTTAGCAACTATCTACTTAAAATCCAAAAGCCAAGCAAAATTACCTTAGCAAGGTAGGAGCAGCACAAAAGCTCGCGGAAGGTTTGAAAGGATAGTGGCACAAAGCAACCAAGGTCACGACACCCACCCAGCAGGGATCCAAGGTCAAGGCACCCACAGGGTGCCAACAAGGGTTCCAATGTCATGAGACAAGACAGCCAAGCACCCGGCACCCAGGCGCCCAACACCAGGGCGCCAACTCAAAACAGGATCCGGCACCATGGAAGGTGCCTAGCATCCGGCACCCATGCGCCCAGCACCAGGGCGCCAACTTAAAACAAGATCTGGCACCATGGAAGGCAGCACCAGGACGCCAACTCAAAACAGGATCCGACACCATGGAAGGTACCTAGCACCCAGGCGCCCAGGCGCCCAGCACCAAGCGCCAACTTAAAACAGGATCTAGCACCATGGAAGGTGCCTAGCACCCGGCACCTAGGTGGGCGCCAAATATCCACGCAAAACGGCACCCAGAAGGGCGCCCAGGAGGGCGCCAACTCTTAAGACAAACCGACAGCCAGGCACCTCGCAAGCCCGCACCCAGGCGCCCAGGAGGGCACCAAGCCTCAGAGCAAATCGGCACCCAGGCGCCCAGAAGGGCGCCAAATCTCAAAGCAAACCGGCACCCAGGCACCCTGGCGCCCAGGAGGGCGCTAAGTCTCAAAGCAAACCGACAACCACGTACCTCGCAAGTCGGCACCCAGGAGGGCACCAAATCTCAAAGAAACCGGCACCCAGGCACCTCGCAAGCCGGCACCGCCAAGTCTCAACACAAACCGGCACCCAGGAGGGCGCCAACATCAGAACGCAGCACCTTGACACAACACGCCCAGGAGGGCGCGAGGCATGACAACATAACCCGAACCCGCGGGTACCCACCCGACCCCGCCCCGAGTTTGACGGGGAAAACCCGCTTTGACTGGGGACGGGGTTGGGTTCGGGGATGTCGATACCCACCCCGTCCCCGCCCCGAACCCGCTCGACAAAACATAAATTAATTATTTTATTTTATTATATGCATATTTACTCATTCATTTTGTTTCATAAATTTTGTTTATTTTTAATTTTGATCTATTTCCTATAGAAAAATCTATTTTAATACTTTTAACTTTATTTTATCATTGTATAATTATTATTATTTTATTTTATTAATTATTATAAATATATTTTTTGTATTTTTCCTATAAATTGTGGCGGAAACGGGTACCCGCGGGGAACCCGTCCCCGTTTGGGACGGGGTTGGGGGATGCAAAACCCGACCCCGATAGAGGTAGGGGCGGGGACGGGGAATGCCAAACCCGCCCCCGACCCGCCCCGTTGCCATGCCTAGAGGGCGCCAACATCAGGACGCAGCACCTTGGCACAAGGCGCCCAGGAGGGCGCCAACATCAGGACGCAGCATCTTGGCACAAGGTGCCCAGGAGGGCGCCAACATCAGGACGCATGGCACAAGGCGCCTAGGAGGGTGCCAACATCAGGAGGGCGCCAACATCATAATGCAACACCTTGGCACAAGGCGCCCAGGAGGGCGCCAACATCAGGACGCATGGCACAAGGCGGCCAGGAGGGCACCAACATTAGGACACGACACCTCGGCACAAGGCGCCCAGGAGGGCGCCAACATCAGGATACGACACCCTAGCTTGGTGCCTGACACAAGGATTACACCAAGGGAGGTGTGAGTCACGGTCGCGGTGAAGAGATCTTATACGACCCGACAAGACAGATAAAGTAACGTTTCGGGTAGATAGACAAAAATTCTTCAAGTCAAGACTATATATCCTTCGGAATAATCTCGGCTTGAGGGGCAACTGTTCTGGACTGGACCAAGAGGCCCATTCAGCACTTAGACATGGATTGGCCCAATCACTTTAATCCATATCCACAATACACAAGCCCATTCATGACTCTCATACTTGGATGACTCAGATTCACTCTATCGATCCAACGGCCCATCACGGGCACAATTCCCTATAAATACTTGCACACATTGCCATAAAGAGGTAGATTCTCATTCCTAGCTAAATCACTCATCTATTCTCAATACTGACTTGAGCGTTGGAGTGGCTTCGCAGGTATCCCTCCCGGGCCCGCACTAACCTCCGGCCAGGCAGCAGGTGACCTACCAACTGCAGTCCACCCAACACTGCAAGGTACAGAACAAAATTCTAGTCCCAACCCATCCAAATATTCAAGCTAAATAATTACAATTTCTTTAGTTTACACCCAGTCACAAATACCATTATTTTTTCATTAGTTTACACCCAATCAATGTTTTGAAAACCGGACCGGACCGGCCGGTTCAACCGGTTGAACCGGGAACCGGACCCCCGACCGGTTGGTTCAACCCCATTTGAACCGCAGTCCTATTGAACCGGATCGAACCGGGTTGAACCGCGGTTCAGCCGCTTTGAACCGGAAACCGAACCGGATTGAACCACCCGAAATACATTTTTTTATTTTTAAATTTACTTTTTTCTCCAAAATTTAATATTTTTTATTTTTTATTTAATAAATTACTCATCCGATTCAACCATAGTTGAACCGGTTGAACCGATTGAACCATGAACCGGAGGCCTCGCCGGTTCGATTCCGGTCCGATTTTAAAAACATTGCACCCAATGTTTCATCAATCACTTTTATTGTTGTTGCTCCTAATATTTCTTTGAAACCATCATTGTAATGTTATTATTTATTTTTTACCCATCCCCCCCACTATTGGACCATGCTGTTTGTGCTAATATGTGAATATATCATTTAATTCTCTTGTGCACTTGTCAGGTTTTTTATTTGGAGAGTGTGACTAAACATGAAATCTTCAAATGTTGATTGGAAGCCAAAAGTTGGTATGGAATTTGACAGTATGGAAGAAGCTTATCAATTTTGGCTCAGGTATAGTATAGTGCACATGTTGGCTTTAGAGTTAGAAAACATTAAGCAAAACAAGAGTAAAAAAGATGGTAGTACATTATCATATAGTTTTGTTTGTTGCAAAGAAGGACTGCGAAGGACAAAAGAGGTGAGACTAGAACTGATTGCAAATCAAGGATTTCACTTTTATTAAAGAATGAAAAATTTGTCATCCATGAATTTATAGAGGACCACAACCACCCTTTACAATTTCCAGAGATAACACATATGCTTGCATCACATAGAAAGAAAGTACAAGCCCATGAAATTAATTAATCTGGTTGATGACTCCAGGTTAAGACAGAAGTCATGGATGTATGTGGCTCAGCTCAAGTGTACTTCATTTCTATTTGTGACTCCATCAAATGGACAGAGCAAGTAAATGGCTAACATGGAAATATGTAAGCAGAAGAAGAAATTAAGATAATAATTACATCAAAGCTAGAACCAGAAATGTACGTACTAGGCATTTCACATAATGAACAAAGACAAGCCAGTTGTGGTCTTTATGCTCATCAGAAGAAAATGGGGATTCAGTAGAAATTTAAAAGATTAAATTAATAAACCAAAAAAAGAAGAAAGGAAATATATGTTGTCTTCATTCTTCTAACACAACAGTAACACCTAGTGTCATAATAATCAATTCACTGCTTTTGCAGCAACAACACGGCTTCTTTCATCCCCTGTACAGGTACACATTGGGTAATAGCATGACTTAACCTTCATTAGAGTTTTCACTGGCCCAAATTTCTTCATCCCTTTTCCTTTTCTCTTTGTTCTTGTTTCCATTTCAACTACCCCATGTACCTAATCAAAAAGATAGAACAAAATTATCGAACATGGTCTAAAACATTTAGAATAGACTCTGATGCCATATTATATATATTTCCAATCTAACTCTACATCACAAAGCCGGCTTATAAGGTGAGGAGTGACCCGACTTTATAAGCTCGGCATTTTTTTCGAGAAATGAAATAAGATGATTCTGAGATAAGCTGCGTGCGTTACCTCATTTGATATTCGTCGTGAGTGCCTTGATGCAGTACTGGCAACACTATCAGCACTGCGCGATTTCTGGTGTACTACAATGGTTGAACTCTCATTTTTCTTTGAGTATTCACATTTTTCTTCTTCTTCTTCTTCTTCTTCCTCTTTTCTCTTCTCAGCTTCAATGAAATAAATTCTGAAACTAGGTGATCCAGGACATAACAATCTCCCATATTCTTCATTTTCTTCTTCTTCTTCTTCATCATCACCATCACTATCATTATCATTATCATCACTTTTTGCACTTACTTCTTCCTCATTTTTTTCTGGCTTTACAATCTCTTCAACTTGCTCTACAACATTTCCCTCTTGTGTTTTGATCTCTGTCTCATTAACCTTCTCATCAGCATCATCAACCACTTTGGTTTCTATGACGTTATCTTTGATACATTCTTTCTCCTTTTCTTCCTTAATTTCACATTGTGAGATGGAAATAGGAACCACTCTAGACAACTTTTCTATGGTTGTTATTGTTGTTGTTCTTGTTACTTGCACAACCGTTTCTTCTATGATTGGTTGAACTTGAATCTCTTTTGTCATAATAATATTAACCTTATTATTTTTGTTTTCTTCTGTTTCATTTTCATGAGAAGAATGAGAAGTACTAACATCTTCTTCTTCTTCAGCAGAATCTTTCAAAAGCTGTTTCTTAGAGAGAGTACCTTGTCCATTTCTTCTTTTTTTGAACTCCTCAAATCTACCAATAAGGGTAGAACGGATTTTCATTGGTGCAGCAGCTTCTCCTTCAGATCCATTCAACCTTGAATTGCCACTTCCCATTGCAGAATATCTATCTGAATAATGATTAATTAATTTACCTGCAATTTTAAGAGACAATGGCAAGGTAAAATGAAATGAAGAATATAGGAATGTGAATTATAATTAAGGGGTTATAGTAGCTGTACATTTTGTCAATAATAGAGAAATATATTAAGATTTGAATAGAGTATTGGATTTGCTATTTAAGAAACTAACTTAACTAATATGACAGTTATTATTGTTGTGTTGTGAGTTGTTACTGATTTGTGTTAATTTATTGTTAGAAAAGTGCCAAGTTAATTAGGATAGGAAGTGAGTTGACAGGTTGGAATATTGAAAGGCTATCTTTGAAGGATTGGAACGAAAATGAAGAGCCTCAAAGTCAAACTGCGTTGTTTCACTCTCTTAGCACAAAAATAGTGTGTTTGTGGATTTTATTTGTTGGTTATGCGTGTGTTGTGACCGAAATTAAGAACAAATTCTGTTTTAGTTTTTGTCAATTGGATGAGAGTCGTCAACATAGACCAAAAAAGTATAGACCAAGTTCAGGGTCAATTTAACTATTTTTTTTTCTTTTTTTTTTAATATCCTGCATGAACAAAATAGTGAATGACATGGAAGCCTATAATGGGAATGATAATTGGCACAGAGAAGGTCACGTGAAGATCCGCTTTGAAAGAGGCCCCATCATCAACCATGAAGATCCTAAAATATTGGGAGTCTGAATTTTAAACGAGCCTCTTCTTTCCTCCATTCTCTCCTTCTCTCCTTCACAATATATAAGGGTGGGAGGAGAGATAAAATGATAAAAAAATTATAAATAATGATGAGAGAGAATAAATTTAAGAGAGAGATAGAGAGGATGGAGGGAGATGTAGGGTGAGTGGAAAGCAGAGGATTCAAATCCTCTTCTCATCCGTTTGGTCATCATATTAAAGACGTTAATATTATTATTCTTACAATATATGTCATTTTATTTTATTTTATATTAGAAATATTATTATTATTATTATTATTATTATTATTATTATTATTATTATTATTATTATTATGGGAATGAATTTGCTATGTTCTCTTCTCTTCTTTATTTTCCTTTTATAAAAAGAATATGAAAAATATGAATATAAAAAAAATGAGGTTTAGAAAATTTAATATTCAAAATTTAGATAATTTCGTACACCAACAAAAGCGACTTATCCCCGTAGATGTTTTTAGTGACGGTCAAAAACTAGTAAATAAAGGTACTAAACTATAAGTAAAAAAATATAGTGATTGTAAAAACAGTGGGTAAAGGTACTAGACGGTAGGTAAAACATTTACTCACAAAAAAATTGTATTGTTATGCGTTATGCATAATGCACGAAAGAAGTGACTGTGGCCCGTGACATTTAGTGACGAGTTTTGTCTGAAATGAAATACGTTGAAAAGATATACTAATATATTATACATTATAAGGTAACTAGTAGATGACCCGTGCATCCGCACGGGCTTAACGCGCTATGTGGCATCTGTATACTCAGTTATTATGATATTGTAGGGTCGGAGCAAAATTAAGATGAGAAAGGCATACTTATGACTAGTTTCATATTTACAATCAGAAATTCTGAAATGTAACCAAAATCATTTACTTGTCAAAAAAAAGTAAGCAAAATAATTTCTCAGAAATATATTCTTGCTTCTCAAGAGCATCAACCATATTTGATCAATAACAGAAAAAATAACATTGAAATAAAGGAGGACAACAACAAAAACCTAGGGCGCCGAGGGTTCTGAGAGAGAAATAAAAGAAGACTATTCAGAAAAATAACATTGAAACAAATGAGTACTTAGAATACATATGGTTTTGCACTATAAGATCAAGAATAAAACATTTACTTGCAATAGTGCTAGAGGAAATTCAATTTAGGATGGGCCAAACTCCAAAGCAGAGACATAGGTTGATGCTTATTTCATATGTATATGATACAGTGATGTGTCAAGCAAATGTGAGTAGATACTTATTTTATAACTTCACGGCGCTTCCCGTCACCCCTCCCCGTCGACGCTCCCTGTCCCAGCTCCCCTTCGCCGCCACCGACCCCTTTCTCGCCGCCATCGCGCACTTGCAAAAATATATCAGCAAAAGTCATAGTAGAAATTAGTTGAAAAACCATACAAAGATACATATATGAGAACAATCATGTCAACACCAATAATATCCTTTTTTTGTAAATGCCTCTGAGGATGTGCATCAACAAAGACCAATAACATCCTTTTTTTTGTAATTGAATCAGATATTTGGAAGCTATGAATCAGATATTAAGTTAGATAGACTATTATTTGCATCAGCCAATATGAAAAGGAGAGTAGTTTAAGGCATCAACCATTATAACAATAGAATGCTGATACACACACACATTACCACGTAGAGACACAAAGAGGCAAGATGCAAAGCTTCTTTTTGCATTATCAAAATACACACATAGGAAGGTCTTGATCCACCTACACACATAGTTGCAACATTGGATTCTTTGAAGGCCTAATTGAGCTCCACCAACAGAGGAGAATACGACAACAATGTTAAAATAAAATAAACCTTTTACCCCAAAAAAATATATTGAGCACATTGACAGGTTTATGAACCAAAACAATGATAGCCATTTTAGGTTGTATAGTAGTTCAACTGACTTAAGAAGAAAAAGAAGGATCATAGAAACAACTTGCTCCATATTCTTCTCTTCCTTGTACTCTTCCAGCATCATTCCCATAAATAGCAACAAAGGCAATATCCCTAGCTTTCTTCAAGGCATCCCTGGCAGATTCATACATTGATAGAAAATCACCAATCAACAAAGCTTAGGGTAATGAACAAATGACAGTAAACTATTATGAGAGAGCATTTATTCTTTGCACTCAACTAACTAAACTAAGGACAATAGTTTAATTAGTCTACAAATAGTGATAGAAGTTTGAAAAGGAAATATTCAAACTTTCAAGAGAAGCTTTCATTAACAAAGAAGAGGGTAACAAAAAATGTATTAAAATAAAGTCAAACAATGGAACTGCAGGAAGCACTAACTATTAATTTTACAAAACAGAAGTTATTTCCTAGTCAGCATTATCATGCTATTCTTTGACAGAAAAAAGCAAAAATTTACCTAAAACATCAACAAACACATTTCCTAGTAAAGATAGACCCAAGTCACAGAAGAGAAAATGCAGCACAACTTGCAAAACGTATAACTATTGCTTCTTTGATTTGTGGTTGAAGTTGCAGGGAAAGGTAAACTTCAGGTTGCTGTTGGCTAACATTTCTTTTGTTCATATTGATCAAAACCTTCAAATTTAATTAACTACATTTTCACTCATATGTACCAAAAAACAATCACATTTTTTTGTGTGGTTAAGGACGGATCAGTAACTTAAAAAGATGAACTCATGCACCTCGAAATCAGCCTCCATTTTTTACAGATTTCATTAGCAAAATAATATACATGTTATTAGTCTAAACAATTGCAAAACATAAGGCGACAAAGCATTAGCACACCTTCCTAATTCCCCATAATTTGAGCAACAATCAAATGGGGTCATTATAAAAACCCAAGTTAGTTATTACATTTTAAAACACTACAAGAAAATCGTTCATTTGCGACGGCAATTTCCGTCGCAAATGGGCCTTTTTCCGTGGCAAATGTTCCTTTGCGACGGACTTTGCGACGGACGAAAAGTCGTCGCAAAACAGCTCGTCGCAAATCCTTTGCGACGAAACTCCCCGTCGCAAATATTCCGTGGCAAACTCGTCGCAAATCCGTCGCAAATGTTCCGTGGCAAACTCGACGCAAAGCCGTCGCAAATATTCCGTGGCAAACTCGTCGCAAAGTCGTCGCAACTCTTAACGTCTTTCTGTCGCAAATTTTTGGAAAATCCGTGGTAAATTGTTTGAAAATTTCGTCGCAAATTGTAATAATTCCGTGGCAAATTCAGTAACTACCAAAAAAAATTCCGTCGCAAATTCCGTCGCAAAACAAAATATAATTAATTCTACCAAAATTTGACATTTCCATTGTCATTTCTGTTAGCAATATTCCCTGGCAATTTAATTCAGACTCCAATCCACCAATTCAAGCATAAATAAACATCACTATTATCAAAAGTGTCAATCCAAACCATCAACTTAGTTATACATAAACTACACTATTGTTAAAAGTGTCAACCCAATCCACCAAATTAGTTAAAAGTGACAAACATACCATTAGTTTACTCAAATATATCAAAACATGCCACTAGTTTATCAAAATATTCCAATATACCTAACAAATCAAAAACGATAATGTCCAGTAAACTCAAAAAATTCTGACGAAGCATCTTCAAGTCCAGCTCTGAACAATATATATACCTAACAAATCAAAAACGATAATGATTACTAATTAATTCATAAAACTAATATATTTTGCACATTTATTAAAACATAGATTACCTAGATCTCGTCAATAACCCTTCTCATAAACTTGGTCTCCGTGATCTCCATAGTCTCCATCATCTACATCTTCGCTCTCATCCTGCTGGGCGGGCTGACCCTGCTGGGTGGGCAGGTCTTGCTCGGGAGGCTGCCAATCAGGTGGAGGTGTTGGAATTCCAGCATGGTTAAATACGTACTCAATTAGTTGTTGCTGTCGTGCAAACCGCTCTTCAAATTGTTGTGACATTTGTTGGATGATCCTACGGGCCTCAGGAGACAGGCCCGCACTCGTCGAAGCTCTAGAGTCTACCATATTGTCACCTATGCCTCCTGTCCCATACACACCACGACTCTTATAGGGCCCTCCAGCAGCCTCCTCCCACACCAAACGCTTCAACTTAGCCAACTCAACGGGGTCTACTGGTATATCTGACTGAGAGAACAGCCGCTGAAACTCCTCCTATCAAATGCACAAGTTATAATCATACTCAAATTCAGAAGTATCACAGATTCAGCTCAAGCACAGATAAATTGGGATATAAAAATATAAGAATTAATCCCAAAAGTATCACAGATTCAGTGGTATCCAACTTCAAACAAAATATCATCCACACATAATATAATATGCTAAACGGTTGATAGTTGATACAAGCAATTAAATTCCAAGTACTACTGAACAGTGACAAATGACAATCAATTGTCAATAATTAAATATCCATAAGACAACCATTCTCTTGTTTTGTTTTGAACAGAAGAATCAGTTTCAAAGACAACCATTCTCTTGAATTGGGCTGGGCCGGACTGGCCCATGGGCTTTGGGCTGGCCCGATTTCTTTTTGGTCTTGTTTTTTTAAATACAATTTATCTTAGAGAAGCACACACATCAATATGAAAGTTACCTAAATGCTATTACAATATATATGCTACTGTCACTAGCATAAAATCAGTACTCAAAAGAAAGGTACAAAGAAAAATAAGGCTAAGCTTCCAAATGGAGAGATAAGACACTAGCTAAAATATTCCACAGACAATCATTCCCTATTGATTTCTTTCTCTTTCTTTACGGTTACAACAGCAATGTTGCTGGTTTGGGATGCAATTTGTGATATATCTGTTACTTACAGAATCACACAAACACAAAACATGCAAAATAACCAGCATTTTCCTATTTATTTGCACCCAAAATGCGTGATCCAAATTATTACTACTTTCTCTTCCTAACTCTAATGGCTTTATTTTCTCTCTTTCTCCTTATACTTCCTTTCTTAATATCATGTTCTCTTAGCTAACTTGAAGGTATGTTTTATTTCCTTTAAGTTGATTACAACACAGAAGGTTATGCAAACTGCACTTATTGGAACCGAAAGAATTAACACAACAAGGAACATAGTAATAGTGACAAGAGAATTCCCACCAGTAAAAGTGATGCAAACTGCAGTTATTGGAACAAAAAGGTTACTTAGTTATAGACTAAACTTAGAAGACTTTCTTGGGAATGCTAGAGCTTATGCATATTTCGCAGAGATTGAATATTTTGCTCAGAATGAAGATTCTACTAAAGGACCTCTTCTTAATGCTACGGAAATCAGCAAATATGAACAAATTGCTTCAAACCAGCAACTGTTATGCAGGTTATTATGCACAACATGAGGCACAAAATGATGCACAAAATCGATGCATTTCTAAACCAGAATTAATAAACCAGGATGCATTAAACCAGCAGCTGTTATTTATTTCCTTTTAATAATGAAATAAATAAGCCTATTTTTTATACCAGGATGCATTAAGCCTATTTTTTATACCTGAGTAATGCGAGCGCGGTCCTCTACAAACTCGCCTGTGCCCTTCCTAACGTGAGTGTGGCGATGAAGCTCATCTACATGTGGTTTCCTCCCCATCTTCTTGGCCTATTATTAATAACTTAAGTTTGTAAATGGTAAATTATAATTAATTATATTGACATTAGGAGAATATATACGCTTAAGAATATACCATTCTCTCTGAATGCTGCAACATAGAGACAGAACCTCCAGTATGCAAGCTTCCACCTTTTTCTGTTGCTCTGTTCTTCTTATTCCGCTCACACTTAGCTATGAATTTTGGATCATTCCAGATGTGATCTCTTAGGTGATTATAGACTTGATCCCCCATCCAAAGAGGTCTATTCCTCCCCAAGCGGACACGTCTGAGAATATCACGGAGTCGGAGAGCAGCATTCCTATGAAAAAGATCCTCAACGGCGGCCTCCTGAGACTTACGCCATGCAACTCTCTTCTGCATTGTGAAAACATTTAGAAAACAAATGTTACACAAAAATCAAATAACTTAACAAATTCTAAAAAAAACGACAATTATTGTGAAGTGTTAAAATGTCCACTTACTCTAAAATTGTTAAAAAAATGGGTTCGCTTAGCCTCATTAAGATCTAACCAACTAGTCCATGGATAGTGGTATAACTCGTGAATAGTCTCTCGGATAGCATTTGCGGCTGGCCTTGAAGGAAGAAACCTGCGAAGTTAAAACAATTGAAACGACTAAAACAATTAAAACACATTATATATATGAAAAAACAATCAATCTAACAAAGTTATAAACTTTACATACCCTCCATCCTCAACACGGATGACATATCGCCGATCGCGTAAAATAATCTCATCCTCATTCTCATCATCACCCCCCTCAACATCATGCACCTGATCATCATCAGGTATCGCATCATCTCCAGGTGAAAGTGGCTCTATCGGTGATGGCAAAGGGGTCGGAGTAGGCACAGCATCTGGTGAAGGGGTGGGAGTAGGTATCGCACCAAAGCCTGGATTAGGAATCATGCGATATTGAGGACTCTGATGGTGGAGGAGTCACTCGCGCAGATGAAGTATGACCATGTATATCTTGGGGAGATTGAGTAGGTGAAGGAGTAACTCGCGGCGACAAACTAGATCCAATATGTAAGGACCTAACTCCAGATGAAGTATGACCATGTAAATCTCGGGGAGATTGAGTAGGTGAAGGAGTAACTCGTGGCGACAAACTAGATCCAATATGTAAGGACCTAACTCCAGAGGTCTGCTGTAAGGACCTAACTCTAGAGGTCTGCTGTAAGGACCTAACTCCAGAGGTCTGCTGCGTCTGTGTCGGAGGACTCTGCAATGATCTCACTCTACCTGCATCTGCTGGGCGTGTCTGTGTAGGGGTAGATGTCGTAGGCATCTCTGAATAGTCGCCTATGTCCTCGACGCATATCACCTTTTTCTTACGACGAGGGACAACTTTAGACTTCCCCTTACGATCATGGGGCGGTCTAGGTGGCGACGAATCACCTCCACCTGATGCCATGCTGCAGAGGAAACTAAACATAAACACAAACACAAACACAAACAATTTAAAAACATAAACGTTACTTCTAAAAAAAATCATGAAACAATTCACACACAATTCAAACACAAACATCAATTACAAAGCGGTTCAAGTTGTTTGGATACATCCATTCACACACAATTCAAACACAAACATGAATTAAAAGCGTTTCAAGTTGTTTGGATACACCAATTCACAATTCAAACACAAACACATTATATATATCTAATCTTCTGGCCATTCATCATCTTCATCTTCTTCATCGTCTTCATCTTCTACATCAACTGGAAGAACCTCATGTGAGTCCTCTCCTTCCAAGTTGTTTGGATCCACTTCTTCACCATTGCTTTCCAAATCACGTAAGTTAGAAATTAGTTCAACTTCTTTAACTTCATTTACAGGTGACATATCATCTGTCTGATAGGGAACATCTTCCACTGGCTCATCTGTTTCAATGCGACTCCTTGGCTTTGTCTTGATTGCGACACACCAACCTCGCTTGTCTCTTCGAGTTGATGGATAAGGAACATAGTACACTTGTCTCACATTCTCTGCCATTATAAACGGATCAAACGCCGGATATCTTTTGTCCATTCGTATGTCCACTCTATTATACTTTGGATCCATTTTGGTGCCTATAGCTGACAGATCAAACCAGTCACAATAAAACAACACTACAGTTTTAGCGTAGTCTAACTCACTGAACTGTAGTTCATAAATGTGCCGGATTACACCGTAATAATCATCTTCACCTCCTTCATTGACCTCTTTTACATAAACTCCGCTGTTAATTGTTGCTTTGTTTTTCGTCCATGAGTGGGTATGAAACTTGTAGCCATTCACGAAAAATGTGTGATACTCTTTCACTTTTGAATAAGGACCATCAGATAAGTTTCTCAAGTGTTAATTGATTGGAGTTGGTTCCTCGGAGTAAACCTATGTACGTGACATACAAACAAGTTATTTCATGACGAACACATGATTAAGGTTGAGGAACAAGTAACTCAACACTTACTTTTTCTTGAAACCATTTTTGAAAATTTTCATATATATGAGCAGATGCCTGATCATCTCTTACGTCTTCAGACAACAAGAATGACCTGATCAAATTAGATGATACTTACTAAATGAGCTGACAGATATGAACAATTAATTGAATGAAAATATTGATATACGTACTCAATGTATGGTTTAACTTCAATGCAATTGTTCAAGACATGAATATGAGCTGACTTATACTCCACATCTGTTAACCAATGAATCGACTCCTTCCCAGAATGGCGACCAAATTGGTTAAAGACCGATAACATTAATGAGTGTCTAACACAATCATCTTGCATTTCATTCCTTTTATTTCTCAACGTGAAGTTGGAGAAATAATGTGAGCAAAAGTGGGTTATTTCGCGGTGTAGGTATGATGCACAAATCGATCCTTCAACTCTCGCCTTGTTTTTCACCGATCGTTTAGAATCACCCATGAATCTATAAAACAACTTGATTAGATGGAAAATTATACTTACCTCAAATGGAAAAAAATGAATATGTTCTCAAAATGATACCTTTCAAATGGATACATCCACCTGTACTGAACTGGCCCACCAAGTCTTGCCTCATATGCTAGATGAACGGGGAGATGTTCCATAGAATCAAAGAAACCAGGTGGAAATACTCTCTCCATCTTACACAGAATGAATGAAATGTTCTGTTCCATCCTAACAAGGTCAACATCTCTTAAAGACGTAGAACACAAATCCTTAAAAAATTGACTCACTTCAGTTAGCGGATTTAGAACATGTGCCGGTAAAGAACTAAATGCAATAGGGAGTAAACATTCCATAAATACATGACAATCATGGCTTTTCATCCCAATCATTCTTCTCTTATTCACATCAACACATCTTGCCAAATTAGAAGAATATCCATCTGGGAATTTCAGTTCTTTTATCCACTGATAAACTGAATTTGTTTGCTCGATAGTTAATGAGTAACATGCTTTGGGTTTGAGCATCTTCCCATTAGCTTGTGGTTTCAAATTTAAGTCCTTTCTGTTGCAGTAAAGAGCAACGTCCAATCTCGCCTTATCATTGTCCTTTGTTTTGCCCTTTATGTCCATCACTGTGTTAAATATATTGTCAAAAAAATTCTTCTCTATGTGCATCACATCAAGATTGTGCCTCAATAAATTATCTTTCCAATATGGGAGATCCCAAAAGATACTCCTCTTTGTCCAATTATGCGCTTGTCCATATCCATGAAATCGAGCAACAAGGGGATCATCGGTGATTTTGGGCAAATCTCTAACTCTATCCCAAACCTGGTCTGGAGTCAACCGAGGAGGCGGCTCATCATTTTCAACTTCCTTCTTCTTAAATGCATTCTTGTTCCTTCTAAATGCATTATCATGTGGTAAAAACCTACGATGCGAGTCAAACCAAGAACTCTTACCCCCATGTTTCAAGGTAAATGCCTTTGTATGCTCCATACAAT
The DNA here is from genome assembly GCA_039519185.1 of Astragalus membranaceus. Taxonomy (NCBI): domain Eukaryota; kingdom Viridiplantae; phylum Streptophyta; class Magnoliopsida; order Fabales; family Fabaceae; genus Astragalus; species Astragalus membranaceus. The sequence continues at coordinate 169,030,446 of CM076850.1, read as the reverse complement.
GTGGACATGCTAATTTACCATGAGTTTGCCAACCAGACAACATGCCATAAGCAGGGAAGTCATTAATGGTCCACATCAAAACGGCTCTCATCATAAAATTCTCCTTTCGTGCGTAATCGTAGGTCGAGACACCATCCCACAACCTCTTCAAATCATCAATTAGTGGTTCTAAATAGATGTCAATGCCTGCTTTTGGATTTCCTGGGCCAGGTATCAGACAAGTCAAAAACATGTAAGGTTTAGTCATGCACATCTCAGGGGGAAGGTTGTACGGGGTAACAATAACGGGCCAGCAAGAATATGGCGAAGCCGATGCTTGGGTATATGGCGTAAAACCATCAGAGCATAACCCAAGTCGTACGTTGCGTGGATCCGCTGCAAACTCAGGTTGTACCCGATCAAAGTGTTTCCATGCTTCCCCATCAGACGGATGACGTAACACACCGGGACATTTATTCTCAAAATGCCACATCATATTCCCTGCAATGTGCTCGGATGCAAACATTCTCTGCAACCTTGGAATTATTGGCAAATAGAACATTGACTTCACCGGAACTGGTTTATTCTTACTACTAGTCCCCCTTTTGCGAGCATGATACCTCGGTGCATTACAAAATTTGCATTCAAGTAGTGCAGCATCCTTTTTCCCAAACTCATTGTCATAATACAACATGTGACCTTCCGGACAGCAATCGATCCTTCTAGCTTCCAATCCCAACTTAGAAACTAACCTCTTAGCCTCGTAAAAATTCTTTGGCAAATTTTCATTCATAGGTGTCACGCCTGACATCATATCACATATCAAGTCCATTCCCACCTCAGATGTATTACTCAACGATTTGAGAGCTAAAAGCTTCGCACAAATCGATAACTTTGAGTTTGATGACCCTTCAAACAATGGTTTGTTTGCATCTAACAACATATTATAGAATCTCTGTGCTTGCTCATTCGGAAGCTCTTCCATGTTATCATATTGCTCCTCCTCGAATGACACATTCACCCCAAGACCGTCACAAACCATATTCTGCATCAAGTTGATTTGTTCACCACATCCTATATCCGCGGAATTACTAGTAGCACCCCTGCAATTTTCCCCAACCAATGGGACGACATCAAACCCTTTCTCACCATTACTCGTCCAAATCCAATAATTAGGCCTAAACCCAACTCTCTTCAAGTGATCAATGACCTCCGATGGATTCCTAATCTTTCCACATTTGCATTTGACGCACGGACATCGAATCCCCCCTTCAACTCCAAATTGTTCTTGTGTCATTGCAAAAAGAATAAACTCCCACACGCCATCTACAAAAGATTGTTTCAAACCCGCTCTTTTGGGAAACAACCTATCATACATCCAAAGGCGGCGCGAAGGAGGAAATTCCATTCTGCACATTAAAAATTGTCAATATATAAAAGAGAGAGAGAGAGAGCAAGACAAGAATGTAAACGATGGATGCCCATCGAGAGAGAGAAATTGCATGTTGATTGAAAACGATATCGGAAATTGGCAAACGATAAATTAATTGAGAAGAATATGAAATGCACAAGTTGATTGAAAAGGGAAATTTATTGTTGTGCAGATATTGCCTATGGATAATGAGAAATGCAACAACTTTGATGAACAGCAAATCAGTGTAGAGAAAGTTGGTTGTTGATGCTAACAAAAGAAACTGTTTCCATAATGCTACTGATGACAAGAAATTGGCTCAGGCTATTGAAGGTGCTTGGCTTGAGGTTGAACTACTAGATGAATCTGCATTGCAATTTGAGAAACTAAGCCTAAAGGACAACTCAAACAAAAGCTACTTTCTCTAGGTAAGTGAAGCCGTGCATCTTTTTATATCTACATATTAAAATAACTGTATAAGGAGCACAGCATCAAGTTCTTCTAAATTGTACACAGAATTAAATTCTAAATTATACACAGAATTGCACACAGAAACAGAATTGTACACAAATTGCAAGAGGTCGTGATTGTACAATTCTAAATTGTAGACAAAAACAGAAATGTAACATATTCTAAATTGCACACAGAATTGTAGACAGAAATGCTAAAGGAGAATTGATTGCTGGTATTACCTCAAAGATCTTTGCTCACTCCGCCTTGGTTGCTGAAGCTCTAGCTTTGCGAGAGGTCGTATCCTTTGCAGTGAACTTGAAACTTGCTTGGATGCTCTTTGAACTGGATTGCATGTATTTAATTGAGACATGTAGAGGCAATATTATTAGAAGAGAAATTACAATAATTGTTCAAGACATTCTGATGATGAAAACCAACATTACCTTGGTGGGTTTTCTCTGGGTTAATCGACAAGGCAATGGAGCTACTGATCTTGTTGCTAAGCTTGTTGCTACGGGAGGAAAGCAAAGATTAAAGGAAAGCAAGTTAAAGCTTGGGAAAACAAGGTATTCTTCAGAAGTTGAAGATCCAACTAGAATGTGATAAAAAAAGAAAACTACAAGTGAATAATGCACGTGTAAATCAACAGCTTGTCGCTACAATGCAACAACTTGGTACATAATTGTCGCTACAATGCATCCAATAAATCAGAAGGAAAATAAAAATACATTATAGGAACTGTCAAACAAAAGCAAATTTCAATTTTCAAACAATAACATGCAATATCAGGCATAACATTGACTTATTCAATAAGGACTAACTTTGTTTTAATGATTCACAATTTAAGACATGAAAGGATTCACCATTTCAAGGATACATTACACAAAATCAAATTTCAAGCATCAACACCAGCACAAATTAAACTGATTCTCCATTATTAAGAGCAAGAAAATGAATTATACACATGCATGACAACATACTACTGTCATTTACTCTAATATTAATTCGGACTATTCAGTTAACCATTGAGTTGGATATTGAAAAACTGAAGAAGGACAGTGATTCTGTTGCAGATTTCAATGAACTAATATCTGGATTGAGTAAATACTACACTACAGATATGTGAGGCAGCGGATGGGAAGAAATATACTAAAGTATTTTGGGCCACTTACGTGCCGAATATGCACAAAAGACTTTCAGGGACAACTGAGCAATTATGTACCAAACAGGTTTATCAATTTACAAATTATGCAGAGACCAAGATGATATTAAGTGCCAACTTTCAGGGATCAAATGCAGCAAATATGCACAAAACTACAACAATTATGCACAATTTTACCAATTTTGTACCACTTTTTGCATCTTACCAATTCAAGAAATCTACAATTATGCAGCAACTAGTTTTGTATTTGTACATGTTGTTAGCTTACCAATATTGTGTGCAGTTATGCAGAAGTTATGCAGCTACCCTGTGTGCAACTTCTGTTCAGGTCCACTTCCAGCAATTCGGTTTCAGCAATTCGGATGGAGACCACTTCCAGCAATTCCAGCAATTCGGTTTCAGCTGGAGACCACTTCCAGCAATTCGGTTCCAGCAATATTACATGGATGGAGACCACTTCCAGCAATTCGGTTTCAGCTGTAAAAGCAGGCAGCAAAAGAGATTCAGATTTATAATTTGGATTGCCACAGTTTGAAGAAATTTGAAGACTGAATTTTGTATAGTTGTATTGAAATATATGCACAACTGATGATGCTATTTTCTTTTAGGATTTGGGAACGATGTAATAGAACCAATGTTGCCTTCTCACTGATTTGTATTTTCCAAAGATGTGTAATAGAATCTTTTGGATTGGTTTCTTATTTTGAAATTACTTAGACAGAGTAGACAAGGCAAAAGAAAAACTAAACTATGAAAAAGGAATATATGCAGCCAACACAACCAGAGGACCTTGCAGCATGATTTCTTCCAAACCTATAATTACTAGACCGTGATATTATACCAAGACCTTGTGTTGTTTTAAAATGAACTCAAGTACCAACTCCAATAGCACAACTTAATACAATTCCATTACAATATGACACACGAATTGCACCAGCAAGCCCAAACCAGTTGCAGAAAAAAGGGTGAACAGTTAAGCAGAACAACATCCAGCAATTTTGAACATCAGAGCAAGGAGAGAACAATAAACACAATACCACAACACATAACAAGGAAACTAACATCAATTTGTAGAAAAGACGTGGAAATAATTTCAAAGCACAACAAACCCTAAGTTTCAAAATCAGTTAAGAAAGGGGAAAATCAGAATCAACGAAGAAGGGGGAAAACGAGAATCAGTGAAGAAGGGGGAAAGAATCAGAGAGCCGGGTGATTTACCTGGTAGAAGACAAACAGCGACGAGTTCGCGAACGGAGTGCACGGCGCCGGAGGGTGGAGTGGTGGCGACGAGTTCACAAACGGAGTGCACGGCGAGGAGGGACGGAGAACGGCGTGAGAACGCGAGAGGAGTGAGGCGGGGCGGAGAACGGCGGAGAACACGAGATAAGTTTTGTGTTGTGTGTTGTGTTCTGAGAGAAGAGTTTTGTGTTCTGAGAGAAGAGATAATAGGGTTCGCGTGAATAAAAATTCTAATTAACATTTGCGACGGGCTTGCGACTAAAAATCCGTCGCAAATTTGCGACCAACATCCACTTCCGTCGCAAATTAGTGACCAACATGCCTTTCCGTCGCAAATTATGAGCGGGATTGTTACCGCCAATGCCCAATCTCACTCGCCGTCGCAAATCCGTCTCTACAATATCATTCTCTAGGGAAATCGGATGGAAATCAGATGAACTGACTTCGAAAGATGCAACAAATCGGATGGAAATGTTTAACCCTGGGAAATCACTGTCAAAGTAGATGATTAGTCATGTGAGAAAACATAAGGGTCAACATATGAACATAGATTTAACTCTAAAAGCAGTATCAAAGTTGCAACATGGATACTCAAATGAAGTGTCCATAAATATATATATATATATATATATATATTTATATATATATATCCATGTAAATGTGTTCTCTGTGATGATTGATGAACTGTCCAAACTCCAAACAGAAAGGGCTACTCCACTTGAAACATTTGCTGCTTTGAATAATGAAAGAAGCTAGTTAATGGATAGCTTAACTTTTACTATCCAAACTACTTCTGTTTCCACCATCTGTTTCCTAGTTATTGGCTATGTAAAACATTTATTCTTATAAGAACATTAGATACATCCACATAGAGAAATGGGACAAAAAGCGTAAACATGCAATTATATATCTAAATCATATCAGTTTGTATCATTTAGAAGATATAAAAAAAAGTAACTAATCCTGTTTTGTCTTGGAAGACATTTTTTTCTGTTGTTTCTAGCATTTGAGGCTGATAATTGGTAAGTATTCTCATCTGCTTCCATTTCTGAATAAAAAACATGTTAGTTACTTCATTGAGAATTGCAGGGTATAATTGGTGAAGAAAGATAAATTTGATGTAAAAAGCATGTTAGTGTTTTCCTCAGCTACCTGAATAATAGCAAGTTGTTGCAACTAAAAAGTTATCATTATTAGACTTTTTCCAAGCATTTCAAAACCTCAGCTACCTTGTCATCCATTATGACCATTTCAGTATGTGATCCACCATTTTTATTGACAACATACCAAAGATTTATGAGTCGGACATGTATCCTGTAAATTTTGCATTGTGAAGTCAATAGATTTTTCTAATCTATAAAGACATTTCATTACAAACTTCTAAAAAATCACACATATAATTTAACTTAATGTATATAAATTTGAGCATAATCAATAGTTATACAATTCTAATACACATCCCTGTTACTAAGTATCATACTTTGTATGATAAAATATTATTGAATAGTTTAATAAACCAAAAAAATAAATCTGAAGCCTTCCATGCTATCTAGGTTCCAATTTCTTTCTTCATCTAAACTTTTATTTCTCTTAACTTTGTACAAAAAAAAAATCAACCCCAACACGCTCTCATCACTTAACTTTCTGCACCATCCCATCTCCCATTGTTTTATTTCTCTCATCACAACACCCTCCCCTCCATTATTTCTCTCAAGGTTTTCGAAGATAAAAAAAGGCAGTACCTTTAAGCTTAGATTTGAAATTAGTCTTTGGGTGAGATGAGATTTTGAACTTCCAAGCAGTGGTGATAGTTGAAGAAGATGAGATGCTACACCTGGAAAATGTAGCTTCAATGGAGGACCTCAGTTTCGTATTTCTGCAAATCGAGGGAAAAATCTGGCATTAAAATGTATTTAAAAGAAAAAATCGTAAGAGAGGAAGAAGAAGAGGGTTTGGGTGCGTCTTACCTTTGATAAAAATGGAGTAGTGTGCAGCTTTGATAAAAATGGAGTTGAGCGATTTGAGGGGTTTACGATTTGTTTGGATTTAGGGTTTTGGGGTTTAGTTTTAGTTTGATTTCTGAAAAAAATTGGTGTAAGAGAGAGAGATCAGAGAGTGAGAGGCGTGAGAGAAGAAGAGAGAGTTTTGAAGGTTAGAAGAAGAGATAGTAGAGAGAGATGAGAATGAAGGAATTTTTGAATTTTTTTGAAAGAAAGAAGGAAGAGAGATTGTATAGAGAGAGAGAGAGAGAGAGAGAGAGAGAGAGAGAGAGGTGAGCAGAGAACTTTGCAGAGGGAGCAGAGAGGAAAATTTTTGCGGGGGGTCAAAATGAGATGAGGAAGAAGGGGGAGTGATCCGTGAAGTGAGTGGAAAGTTTGTGAGGGATTTTTTTTTTGGTTAAAGAATTGTGAGAGATTTGAATTAAAGAGAAATGGTGGGAATTAGTAAAAGGGAAGAGTGAAAAGTTTGAGGGAAATTACCAAAATATCCTTAAATAAAACATGTGGGAATGTTTCCAAATGGGTAGATTGGTATTTTAGAAGTGGTTTGTGTGTATAAATCTAGTGTAGAAAAGCAATATATTTACTTTGTGAATGCTTTTGAAGCCCATCAAGAGAATAATATGAGGAGTTATGATAATGTGGTAAAGACATCCGGCGGTAGGTAAAATATTTACCCATAAACAAATTGTGTTTTTATACCTGAGTAATGCGAGCGCGGTCCTCTACAAACTCGCCTGTGCCCTTCCTAACGTGAGTGTGGCGATGAAGCTCATCTACATGTGGTTTCCTCCCCATCTTCTTGGCCTATTATTAATAACTTAAGTTTGTAAATGGTAAATTATAATTAATTATATTGACATTAGGAGAATATATACGCTTAAGAATATACCATTCTCTCTGAATGCTGCAACATAGAGACAGAACCTCCAGTATGCAAGCTTCCACCTTTTTCTGTTGCTCTGTTCTTCTTATTCCGCTCACACTTAGCTATGAATTTTGGATCATTCCAGATGTGATCTCTTAGGTGATTATAGACTTGATCCCCCATCCAAAGAGGTCTATTCCTCCCCAAGCGGACACGTCTGAGAATATCACGGAGTCGGAGAGCAGCATTCCTATGAAAAAGATCCTCAACGGCGGCCTCCTGAGACTTACGCCATGCAACTCTCTTCTGCATTGTGAAAACATTTAGAAAACAAATGTTACACAAAAATCAAATAACTTAACAAATTCTAAAAAAAACGACAATTATTGTGAAGTGTTAAAATGTCCACTTACTCTAAAATTGTTAAAAAAATGGGTTCGCTTAGCCTCATTAAGATCTAACCAACTAGTCCATGGATAGTGGTATAACTCGTGAATAGTCTCTCGGATAGCATTTGCGGCTGGCCTTGAAGGAAGAAACCTGCGAAGTTAAAACAATTGAAACGACTAAAACAATTAAAACACATTATATATATGAAAAAACAATCAATCTAACAAAGTTATAAACTTTACATACCCTCCATCCTCAACACGGATGACATATCGCCGATCGCGTAAAATAATCTCATCCTCATTCTCATCATCACCCCCCTCAACATCATGCACCTGATCATCATCAGGTATCGCATCATCTCCAGGTGAAAGTGGCTCTATCGGTGATGGCAAAGGGGTCGGAGTAGGCACAGCATCTGGTGAAGGGGTGGGAGTAGGTATCGCACCAAAGCCTGGATTAGGAATCATGCGATATTGAGGACTCTGATGGTGGAGGAGTCACTCGCGCAGATGAAGTATGACCATGTATATCTTGGGGAGATTGAGTAGGTGAAGGAGTAACTCGCGGCGACAAACTAGATCCAATATGTAAGGACCTAACTCCAGATGAAGTATGACCATGTAAATCTCGGGGAGATTGAGTAGGTGAAGGAGTAACTCGTGGCGACAAACTAGATCCAATATGTAAGGACCTAACTCCAGAGGTCTGCTGTAAGGACCTAACTCTAGAGGTCTGCTGTAAGGACCTAACTCCAGAGGTCTGCTGCGTCTGTGTCGGAGGACTCTGCAATGATCTCACTCTACCTGCATCTGCTGGGCGTGTCTGTGTAGGGGTAGATGTCGTAGGCATCTCTGAATAGTCGCCTATGTCCTCGACGCATATCACCTTTTTCTTACGACGAGGGACAACTTTAGACTTCCCCTTACGATCATGGGGCGGTCTAGGTGGCGACGAATCACCTCCACCTGATGCCATGCTGCAGAGGAAACTAAACATAAACACAAACACAAACACAAACAATTTAAAAACATAAACGTTACTTCTAAAAAAAATCATGAAACAATTCACACACAATTCAAACACAAACATCAATTACAAAGCGGTTCAAGTTGTTTGGATACATCCATTCACACACAATTCAAACACAAACATGAATTAAAAGCGTTTCAAGTTGTTTGGATACACCAATTCACAATTCAAACACAAACACATTATATATATCTAATCTTCTGGCCATTCATCATCTTCATCTTCTTCATCGTCTTCATCTTCTACATCAACTGGAAGAACCTCATGTGAGTCCTCTCCTTCCAAGTTGTTTGGATCCACTTCTTCACCATTGCTTTCCAAATCACGTAAGTTAGAAATTAGTTCAACTTCTTTAACTTCATTTACAGGTGACATATCATCTGTCTGATAGGGAACATCTTCCACTGGCTCATCTGTTTCAATGCGACTCCTTGGCTTTGTCTTGATTGCGACACACCAACCTCGCTTGTCTCTTCGAGTTGATGGATAAGGAACATAGTACACTTGTCTCACATTCTCTGCCATTATAAACGGATCAAACGCCGGATATCTTTTGTCCATTCGTATGTCCACTCTATTATACTTTGGATCCATTTTGGTGCCTATAGCTGACGGATCAAACCAGTCACAATAAAACAACACTACAGTTTTAGCGTAGTCTAACTCACTGAACTGTAGTTCATAAATGTGCCGGATTACACCGTAATAATCATCTTCACCTCCTTCATTGACCCCTTTTACATAAACTCCGCTGTTAATTGTTGCTTTGTTTTTCGTCCATGAGTGGGTATGAAACTTGTAGCCATTCACGAAAAATGTGTGATACTCTTTCACTTTTGAATAAGGACCATCAGATAAGTTTCTCAAGTGTTAATTGATTGGAGTTGGTTCCTCGGAGTAAACCTATGTACGTGACATACAAACAAGTTATTTCATGACGAACACATGATTAAGGTTGAGGAACAAGTAACTCAACACTTACTTTTTCTTGAAACCATTTTTGAAAATTTTCATATATATGAGCAGATGCCTGATCATCTCTTACGTCTTCAGACAACAAGAATGACCTGATCAAATTAGATGATACTTACTAAATGAGCTGACAGATATGAACAATTAATTGAATGAAAATATTGATATACGTACTCAATGTATGGTTTAACTTCAATGCAATTGTTCAAGACATGAACATGAGCTGACTTATACTCCACATCTGTTAACCAATGAATCGACTCCTTCCCAGAATGGCGACCAAATTGGTTAAAGACCGATAACATTAATGAGTGTCTAACACAATCATCTTGCATTTCATTCCTTTTATTTCTCAACGTGAAGTTGGAGAAATAATGTGAGCAAAAGTGGGTTATTTCGCGGTGTAGGTATGATGCACAAATCGATCCTTCAACTCTCGCCTTGTTTTTCACCGATCGTTTAGAATCACCCATGAATCTATAAAACAACTTGATTAGATGGAAAATTATACTTACCTCAAATGGAAAAAAATGAATATGTTCTCAAAATGATACCTTTCAAATGGATACATCCACCTGTACTGAACTGGCCCACCAAGTCTTGCCTCATATGCTAGATGAACGGGGAGATGTTCCATAGAATCAAAGAAACCAGGTGGAAATACTCTCTCCATCTTACACAGAATGAATGAAATGTTCTGTTCCATCCTAACAAGGTCAACATCTCTTAAAGACGTAGAACACAAATCCTTAAAAAATTGACTCACTTCAGTTAGCGGATTTAGAACATGTGCCGGTAAAGAACTAAATGCAATAGGGAGTAAACATTCCATAAATACATGACAATCATGGCTTTTCATCCCAATCATTCTTCTCTTATTCACATCAACACATCTTGCCAAATTAGAAGAATATCCATCTGGGAATTTCAGTTCTTTTATCCACTGATAAACTGAATTTGTTTGCTCGATAGTTAATGAGTAACATGCTTTGGGTTTGAGCATCTTCCCATTAGCTTGTGGTTTCAAATTTAAGTCCTTTCTGTTGCAGTAAAGAGCAACGTCCAATCTCGCCTTATCATTGTCCTTTGTTTTGCCCTTTATGTCCATCACTGTGTTAAATATATTGTCAAAAAAATTCTTCTCTATGTGCATCACATCAAGATTGTGCCTCAATAAATTATCTTTCCAATATGGGAGATCCCAAAAGATACTCCTCTTTGTCCAATTATGCGCTTGTCCATATCCATGAAATCGAGCAACAAGGGGATCATCGGTGATTTTGGGCAAATCTCTAACTCTATCCCAAACCTGGTCTGGAGTCAACCGAGGAGGCGGCTCATCATTTTCAACTTCCTTCTTCTTAAATGCATTCTTGTTCCTTCTAAATGCATTATCATGTGGTAAAAACCTACGATGCGAGTCAAACCAAGAACTCTTACCCCCATGTTTCAAGGTAAATGCCTTTGTATGCTCCATACAATGTGGACATGCTAATTTACCATGAGTTTGCCAACCAGACAACATGCCATAAGCAGGGAAGTCATTAATGGTCCACATCAAAACGGCTCTCATCATAAAATTCTCCTTTCGTGCGTAATCGTAGGTCGAGACACCATCCCACAACCTCTTCAAATCATCAATTAGTGGTTCTAAATAGATGTCAATGCCTGCTTTTGGATTTCCTGGGCCAGGTATCAGACAAGTCAAAAACATGTAAGGTTTAGTCATGCACATCTCAGGGGGAAGGTTGTACGGGGTAACAATAACGGGCCAGCAAGAATATGGCGAAGCCGATGCTTGGGTATATGGCGTAAAACCATCAGAGCATAACCCAAGTCGTACGTTGCGTGGATCCGCTGCAAACTCAGGTTGTACCCGATCAAAGTGTTTCCATGCTTCCCCATCAGACGGATGACGTAACACACCGGGACATTTATTCTCAAAATGCCACATCATATTCCCTGCAATGTGCTCGGATGCAAACATTCTCTGCAACCTTGGAATTATTGGCAAATAGAACATTGACTTCACCGGAACTGGTTTATTCTTACTACTAGTCCCCCTTTTGCGAGCATGATACCTCGGTGCATTACAAAATTTGCATTCAAGTAGTGCAGCATCCTTTTTCCCAAACTCATTGTCATAATACAACATGTGACCTTCCGGACAGCAATCGATCCTTCTAGCTTCCAATCCCAACTTAGAAACTAACCTCTTAGCCTCGTAAAAATTCTTTGGCAAATTTTCATTCATAGGTGTCACGCCTGACATCATATCACATATCAAGTCCATTCCCACCTCAGATGTATTACTCAACGATTTGAGAGCTAAAAGCTTCGCACAAATCGATAACTTTGAGTTTGATGACCCTTCAAACAATGGTTTGTTTGCATCTAACAACATATTATAGAATCTCTGTGCTTGCTCATTCGGAAGCTCTTCCATGTTATCATATTGCTCCTCCTCGAATGACACATTCACCCCAAGACCGTCACAAACCATATTCTGCATCAAGTTGATTTGTTCACCACATCCTATATCCGCGGAATTACTAGTAGCACCCCTGCAATTTTCCCCAACCAATGGGACGACATCAAACCCTTTCTCACCATTACTCGTCCAAATCCAATAATTAGGCCTAAACCCAACTCTCTTCAAGTGATCAATGACCTCCGATGGATTCCTAATCTTTCCACATTTGCATTTGACGCACGGACATCGAATCCCCCCTTCAACTCCAAATTGTTCTTGTGTCATTGCAAAAAGAATAAACTCCCACACGCCATCTACAAAAGATTGTTTCAAACCCGCTCTTTTGGGAAACAACCTATCATACATCCAAAGGCGGCGCGAAGGAGGAAATTCCATTCTGCACATTAAAAATTGTCAATATATAAAAGAGAGAGAGAGAGAGCAAGACAAGAATGTAAACGATGGATGCCCATCGAGAGAGAGAAATTGCATGTTGATTGAAAACGATATCGGAAATTGGCAAACGATAAATTAATTGAGAAGAATATGAAATGCACAAGTTGATTGAAAAGGGAAATTTATTGTTGTGCAGATATTGCCTATGGATAATGAGAAATGCAACAACTTTGATGAACAGCAAATCAGTGTAGAGAAAGTTGGTTGTTGATGCTAACAAAAGAAACTGTTTCCATAATGCTACTGATGACAAGAAATTGGCTCAGGCTATTGAAGGTGCTTGGCTTGAGGTTGAACTACTAGATGAATCTGCATTGCAATTTGAGAAACTAAGCCTAAAGGACAACTCAAACAAAAGCTACTTTCTCTAGGTAAGTGAAGCCGTGCATCTTTTTATATCTACATATTAAAATAACTGTATAAGGAGCACAGCATCAAGTTCTTCTAAATTGTACACAGAATTAAATTCTAAATTATACACAGAATTGCACACAGAAACAGAATTGTACACAAATTGCAAGAGGTCGTGATTGTACAATTCTAAATTGTAGACAAAAACAGAAATGTAACATATTCTAAATTGCACACAGAATTGTAGACAGAAATGCTAAAGGAGAATTGATTGCTGGTATTACCTCAAAGATCTTTGCTCACTCCGCCTTGGTTGCTGAAGCTCTAGCTTTGCGAGAGGTCGTATCCTTTGCAGTGAACTTGAAACTTGCTTGGATGCTCTTTGAACTGGATTGCATGTATTTAATTGAGACATGTAGAGGCAATATTATTAGAAGAGAAATTACAATAATTGTTCAAGACATTCTGATGATGAAAACCAACATTACCTTGGTGGGTTTTCTCTGGGTTAATCGACAAGGCAATGGAGCTACTGATCTTGTTGCTAAGCTTGTTGCTACGGGAGGAAAGCAAAGATTAAAGGAAAGCAAGTTAAAGCTTGGGAAAACAAGGTATTCTTCAGAAGTTGAAGATCCAACTAGAATGTGATAAAAAAAGAAAACTACAAGTGAATAATGCACGTGTAAATCAACAGCTTGTCGCTACAATGCAACAACTTGGTACATAATTGTCGCTACAATGCATCCAATAAATCAGAAGGAAAATAAAAATACATTATAGGAACTGTCAAACAAAAGCAAATTTCAATTTTCAAACAATAACATGCAATATCAGGCATAACATTGACTTATTCAATAAGGACTAACTTTGTTTTAATGATTCACAATTTAAGACATGAAAGGATTCACCATTTCAAGGATACATTACACAAAATCAAATTTCAAGCATCAACACCAGCACAAATTAAACTGATTCTCCATTATTAAGAGCAAGAAAATGAATTATACACATGCATGACAACATACTACTGTCATTTACTCTAATATTAATTCGGACTATTCAGTTAACCATTGAGTTGGATATTGAAAAACTGAAGAAGGACAGTGATTCTGTTGCAGATTTCAATGAACTAATATCTGGATTGAGTAAATACTACACTACAGATATGTGAGGCAGCGGATGGGAAGAAATATACTAAAGTATTTTGGGCCACTTACGTGCCGAATATGCACAAAAGACTTTCAGGGACAACTGAGCAATTATGTACCAAACAGGTTTATCAATTTACAAATTATGCAGAGACCAAGATGATATTAAGTGCCAACTTTCAGGGATCAAATGCAGCAAATATGCACAAAACTACAACAATTATGCACAATTTTACCAATTTTGTACCACTTTTTGCATCTTACCAATTCAAGAAATCTACAATTATGCAGCAACTAGTTTTGTATTTGTACATGTTGTTAGCTTACCAATATTGTGTGCAGTTATGCAGAAGTTATGCAGCTACCCTGTGTGCAACTTCTGTTCAGGTCCACTTCCAGCAATTCGGTTTCAGCAATTCGGATGGAGACCACTTCCAGCAATTCCAGCAATTCGGTTTCAGCTGGAGACCACTTCCAGCAATTCGGTTCCAGCAATATTACATGGATGGAGACCACTTCCAGCAATTCGGTTTCAGCTGTAAAAGCAGGCAGCAAAAGAGATTCAGATTTATAATTTGGATTGCCACAGTTTGAAGAAATTTGAAGACTGAATTTTGTATAGTTGTATTGAAATATATGCACAACTGATGATGCTATTTTCTTTTAGGATTTGGGAACGATGTAATAGAACCAATGTTGCCTTCTCACTGATTTGTATTTTCCAAAGATGTGTAATAGAATCTTTTGGATTGGTTTCTTATTTTGAAATTACTTAGACAGAGTAGACAAGGCAAAAGAAAAACTAAACTATGAAAAAGGAATATATGCAGCCAACACAACCAGAGGACCTTGCAGCATGATTTCTTCCAAACCTATAATTACTAGACCGTGATATTATACCAAGACCTTGTGTTGTTTTAAAATGAACTCAAGTACCAACTCCAATAGCACAACTTAATACAATTCCATTACAATATGACACACGAATTGCACCAGCAAGCCCAAACCAGTTGCAGAAAAAAGGGTGAACAGTTAAGCAGAACAACATCCAGCAATTTTGAACATCAGAGCAAGGAGAGAACAATAAACACAATACCACAACACATAACAAGGAAACTAACATCAATTTGTAGAAAAGACGTGGAAATAATTTCAAAGCACAACAAACCCTAAGTTTCAAAATCAGTTAAGAAAGGGGAAAATCAGAATCAACGAAGAAGGGGGAAAACGAGAATCAGTGAAGAAGGGGGAAAGAATCAGAGAGCCGGGTGATTTACCTGGTAGAAGACAAACAGCGACGAGTTCGCGAACGGAGTGCACGGCGCCGGAGGGTGGAGTGGTGGCGACGAGTTCACAAACGGAGTGCACGGCGAGGAGGGACGGAGAACGGCGTGAGAACGCGAGAGGAGTGAGGCGGGGCGGAGAACGGCGGAGAACACGAGATAAGTTTTGTGTTGTGTGTTGTGTTCTGAGAGAAGAGTTTTGTGTTCTGAGAGAAGAGATAATAGGGTTCGCGTGAATAAAAATTCTAATTAACATTTGCGACGGGCTTGCGACTAAAAATCCGTCGCAAATTTGCGACCAACATCCACTTCCGTCGCAAATTAGTGACCAACATGCCTTTCCGTCGCAAATTATGAGCGGGATTGTTACCGCCAATGCCCAATCTCACTCGCCGTCGCAAATCCGTCTCTACAATATCATTCTCTAGGGAAATCGGATGGAAATCAGATGAACTGACTTCGAAAGATGCAACAAATCGGATGGAAATGTTTAACCCTGGGAAATCACTGTCAAAGTAGATGATTAGTCATGTGAGAAAACATAAGGGTCAACATATGAACATAGATTTAACTCTAAAAGCAGTATCAAAGTTGCAACATGGATACTCAAATGAAGTGTCCATAAATATATATATATATATATATATTTATATATATATATCCATGTAAATGTGTTCTCTGTGATGATTGATGAACTGTCCAAACTCCAAACAGAAAGGGCTACTCCACTTGAAACATTTGCTGCTTTGAATAATGAAAGAAGCTAGTTAATGGATAGCTTAACTTTTACTATCCAAACTACTTCTGTTTCCACCATCTGTTTCCTAGTTATTGGCTATGTAAAACATTTATTCTTATAAGAACATTAGATACATCCACATAGAGAAATGGGACAAAAAGCGTAAACATGCAATTATATATCTAAATCATATCAGTTTGTATCATTTAGAAGATATAAAAAAAAGTAACTAATCCTGTTTTGTCTTGGAAGACATTTTTTTCTGTTGTTTCTAGCATTTGAGGCTGATAATTGGTAAGTATTCTCATCTGCTTCCATTTCTGAATAAAAAACATGTTAGTTACTTCATTGAGAATTGCAGGGTATAATTGGTGAAGAAAGATAAATTTGATGTAAAAAGCATGTTAGTGTTTTCCTCAGCTACCTGAATAATAGCAAGTTGTTGCAACTAAAAAGTTATCATTATTAGACTTTTTCCAAGCATTTCAAAACCTCAGCTACCTTGTCATCCATTATGACCATTTCAGTATGTGATCCACCATTTTTATTGACAACATACCAAAGATTTATGAGTCGGACATGTATCCTGTAAATTTTGCATTGTGAAGTCAATAGATTTTTCTAATCTATAAAGACATTTCATTACAAACTTCTAAAAAATCACACATATAATTTAACTTAATGTATATAAATTTGAGCATAATCAATAGTTATACAATTCTAATACACATCCCTGTTACTAAGTATCATACTTTGTATGATAAAATATTATTGAATAGTTTAATAAACCAAAAAAATAAATCTGAAGCCTTCCATGCTATCTAGGTTCCAATTTCTTTCTTCATCTAAACTTTTATTTCTCTTAACTTTGTACAAAAAAAAAATCAACCCCAACACGCTCTCATCACTTAACTTTCTGCACCATCCCATCTCCCATTGTTTTATTTCTCTCATCACAACACCCTCCCCTCCATTATTTCTCTCAAGGTTTTCGAAGATAAAAAAAGGCAGTACCTTTAAGCTTAGATTTGAAATTAGTCTTTGGGTGAGATGAGATTTTGAACTTCCAAGCAGTGGTGATAGTTGAAGAAGATGAGATGCTACACCTGGAAAATGTAGCTTCAATGGAGGACCTCAGTTTCGTATTTCTGCAAATCGAGGGAAAAATCTGGCATTAAAATGTATTTAAAAGAAAAAATCGTAAGAGAGGAAGAAGAAGAGGGTTTGGGTGCGTCTTACCTTTGATAAAAATGGAGTAGTGTGCAGCTTTGATAAAAATGGAGTTGAGCGATTTGAGGGGTTTACGATTTGTTTGGATTTAGGGTTTTGGGGTTTAGTTTTAGTTTGATTTCTGAAAAAAATTGGTGTAAGAGAGAGAGATCAGAGAGTGAGAGGCGTGAGAGAAGAAGAGAGAGTTTTGAAGGTTAGAAGAAGAGATAGTAGAGAGAGATGAGAATGAAGGAATTTTTGAATTTTTTTGAAAGAAAGAAGGAAGAGAGATTGTATAGAGAGAGAGAGAGAGAGAGAGAGAGGTGAGCAGAGAACTTTGCAGAGGGAGCAGAGAGGAAAATTTTTGCGGGGGGTCAAAATGAGATGAGGAAGAAGGGGGAGTGATCCGTGAAGTGAGTGGAAAGTTTGTGAGGGATTTTTTTTTTGGTTAAAGAATTGTGAGAGATTTGAATTAAAGAGAAATGGTGGGAATTAGTAAAAGGGAAGAGTGAAAAGTTTGAGGGAAATTACCAAAATATCCTTAAATAAAACATGTGGGAATGTTTCCAAATGGGTAGATTGGTATTTTAGAAGTGGTTTGTGTGTATAAATCTAGTGTAGAAAAGCAATATATTTACTTTGTGAATGCTTTTGAAGCCCATCAAGAGAATAATATGAGGAGTTATGATAATGTGGTAAAGACATCCGGCGGTAGGTAAAATATTTACCCATAAACAAATTGTGTTTTTATACCTGAGTAATGCGAGCGCGGTCCTCTACAAACTCGCCTGTGCCCTTCCTAACGTGAGTGTGGCGATGAAGCTCATCTACATGTGGTTTCCTCCCCATCTTCTTGGCCTATTATTAATAACTTAAGTTTGTAAATGGTAAATTATAATTAATTATATTGACATTAGGAGAATATATACGCTTAAGAATATACCATTCTCTCTGAATGCTGCAACATAGAGACAGAACCTCCAGTATGCAAGCTTCCACCTTTTTCTGTTGCTCTGTTCTTCTTATTCCGCTCACACTTAGCTATGAATTTTGGATCATTCCAGATGTGATCTCTTAGGTGATTATAGACTTGATCCCCCATCCAAAGAGGTCTATTCCTCCCCAAGCGGACACGTCTGAGAATATCACGGAGTCGGAGAGCAGCATTCCTATGAAAAAGATCCTCAACGGCGGCCTCCTGAGACTTACGCCATGCAACTCTCTTCTGCATTGTGAAAACATTTAGAAAACAAATGTTACACAAAAATCAAATAACTTAACAAATTCTAAAAAAAACGACAATTATTGTGAAGTGTTAAAATGTCCACTTACTCTAAAATTGTTAAAAAAATGGGTTCGCTTAGCCTCATTAAGATCTAACCAACTAGTCCATGGATAGTGGTATAACTCGTGAATAGTCTCTCGGATAGCATTTGCGGCTGGCCTTGAAGGAAGAAACCTGCGAAGTTAAAACAATTGAAACGACTAAAACAATTAAAACACATTATATATATGAAAAAACAATCAATCTAACAAAGTTATAAACTTTACATACCCTCCATCCTCAACACGGATGACATATCGCCGATCGCGTAAAATAATCTCATCCTCATTCTCATCATCACCCCCCTCAACATCATGCACCTGATCATCATCAGGTATCGCATCATCTCCAGGTGAAAGTGGCTCTATCGGTGATGGCAAAGGGGTCGGAGTAGGCACAGCATCTGGTGAAGGGGTGGGAGTAGGTATCGCACCAAAGCCTGGATTAGGAATCATGCGATATTGAGGACTCTGATGGTGGAGGAGTCACTCGCGCAGATGAAGTATGACCATGTATATCTTGGGGAGATTGAGTAGGTGAAGGAGTAACTCGCGGCGACAAACTAGATCCAATATGTAAGGACCTAACTCCAGATGAAGTATGACCATGTAAATCTCGGGGAGATTGAGTAGGTGAAGGAGTAACTCGTGGCGACAAACTAGATCCAATATGTAAGGACCTAACTCCAGAGGTCTGCTGTAAGGACCTAACTCTAGAGGTCTGCTGTAAGGACCTAACTCCAGAGGTCTGCTGCGTCTGTGTCGGAGGACTCTGCAATGATCTCACTCTACCTGCATCTGCTGGGCGTGTCTGTGTAGGGGTAGATGTCGTAGGCATCTCTGAATAGTCGCCTATGTCCTCGACGCATATCACCTTTTTCTTACGACGAGGGACAACTTTAGACTTCCCCTTACGATCATGGGGCGGTCTAGGTGGCGACGAATCACCTCCACCTGATGCCATGCTGCAGAGGAAACTAAACATAAACACAAACACAAACACAAACAATTTAAAAACATAAACGTTACTTCTAAAAAAAATCATGAAACAATTCACACACAATTCAAACACAAACATCAATTACAAAGCGGTTCAAGTTGTTTGGATACATCCATTCACACACAATTCAAACACAAACATGAATTAAAAGCGTTTCAAGTTGTTTGGATACACCAATTCACAATTCAAACACAAACACATTATATATATCTAATCTTCTGGCCATTCATCATCTTCATCTTCTTCATCGTCTTCATCTTCTACATCAACTGGAAGAACCTCATGTGAGTCCTCTCCTTCCAAGTTGTTTGGATCCACTTCTTCACCATTGCTTTCCAAATCACGTAAGTTAGAAATTAGTTCAACTTCTTTAACTTCATTTACAGGTGACATATCATCTGTCTGATAGGGAACATCTTCCACTGGCTCATCTGTTTCAATGCGACTCCTTGGCTTTGTCTTGATTGCGACACACCAACCTCGCTTGTCTCTTCGAGTTGATGGATAAGGAACATAGTACACTTGTCTCACATTCTCTGCCATTATAAACGGATCAAACGCCGGATATCTTTTGTCCATTCGTATGTCCACTCTATTATACTTTGGATCCATTTTGGTGCCTATAGCTGACGGATCAAACCAGTCACAATAAAACAACACTACAGTTTTAGCGTAGTCTAACTCACTGAACTGTAGTTCATAAATGTGCCGGATTACACCGTAATAATCATCTTCACCTCCTTCATTGACCCCTTTTACATAAACTCCGCTGTTAATTGTTGCTTTGTTTTTCGTCCATGAGTGGGTATGAAACTTGTAGCCATTCACGAAAAATGTGTGATACTCTTTCACTTTTGAATAAGGACCATCAGATAAGTTTCTCAAGTGTTAATTGATTGGAGTTGGTTCTCTTGAAAAATCTCCAATCCATACGGATTCAAGTAAACGATATGAAAAAATTGTTTTATTTAAAAATACCTGAGCTCAAAAATTAATATAAAACTTACTCTTATCATTTTTATTATTTATATTCAATTATTATCACTACCAGTTTCATCGTTTTATTCAATTATATTAAATAGTATATTAAATTTCTCTTTACTAAATATATTAATATATAATTAAAAGTATACTTCAAAACTCTTAAAAAAATTGAAAATACATTTAATTTGTTTTTAACAATTAGTCTCATCTCAATTATTGACAGTTGTTTTTATTAAAATCGTGCACTATATAAGAGTATTGTCCCAAATAAATAATTTTTATATGAAATTGCAACTAAATCTTTATCATATACTATATTTTAAATTTTAATATACATAATTTATATTAAAAATTTAAATATTTAAATATATTAAATCTATAATTTTTTTTGTAAAAGTATATTATAGCATTACAACACGAAAAATACAAGATTTTGATAGCATTACAAGATTTTGATAGCTAGGAAGCAATTAAGCATCAAATACATCGATATGATCCATATTTTCTTCATGAATTAATGGACAATAAAAATCATTATTATTCATACTGCTCTTAAAATTCGATCAGAATATATAGCCACTTGTTTCTTCATGATCTGGTGCATTTGAAGAGACCTCTACATTGTTACTGGAACTTGAACATGATGAGGACGTAGAAGAACATGCCTTTCCTACCATCATAAAATCAAACATTCTTGAACTTGGCCTAGTAGTATTTTGCCTGTACATTTGATGGCTCCCATCACTTTCTAAGCTTCTTTTCTTCATCGATAAGCGACACAAAACCCAATCTCCTATCTCATTTACATAGTTCTGCCAACACAAAAAAAATAATATTAACATGCATATATGTAATATAATAATGTTTTGTCACAGTATTTTATATATGGATAACTATTTTTATATCAGTATATAAATTAAAATTGTGCTGTATATATTGTTTAAATAATTACCTGGGTTGGGTTGGAAGGATTAGTTTCTAGAGTGATGAGGCGATATTCATGCAAGAGCCAATGAGTTTTGGAGCCATTTGGAGATTTGCCTTCATAAAAAACAAGAGTTTTTCTTAGCCCCATAAAACCATTACACGTTGTAGATGATATTTTTTTGTCTGACCCTGTTGCCTTCCAATAACCACATTTGGTTGTTCGGTTCATGCGATTACTATTTCTATACTTTGCTTCCTTCGAGCTGAAAAAATACCTCTCTACCTCAACATCACAACTCCCACCTAAACAAACATATGATATAATATAACATTATATATAGTTCTATATATAATATTAATATATGGTCCCTATATATTGATATTTATGAGCATTGTAGTATTTACCTGGTAAATCCCAAGGATCGTAATTGCAGACATTGACCTCAGGAATGATTGAAGCAGGCAAGGGGTATGAGAAGATCTTACATTTCAAGTACTGAAAGACAAGCTCTTCATCTGTTGGTTGGAAACGAAAACCAGGAGGCAATCTGCTAACTCCATTTTTGATAAAATTCAGCTTGTCCATTTAGTTAATTGATCGCTTATTGAAGCTTAATTTGACTCTTAAATTTAATTAACAACCAAAGGAAGAGAAAGAGGCCAGAGACTTTGGAGTGTTGAGCAACTGAAATTAAGTGAGGCTGTGGACAAGCAAAGCATTGCATTAAGTTGGTATTTATAAATATGCATGGGCTGAGAATTTCAGAGAGAAAAAAGCTAACACTGTCTTTGTGAAAAGGGAACAATACTTAACGTACTAAGTTTCATGTTTGGCAATTAATTAAACAATATTTTTCTTTTCTTATCAGGGTCTTAAAGGTCTTCTTATTTGCCTTTGCAATACCCCACCTTTTCTATGATAAAGTTACATCAGTTTTTCTACTCGATATATTTCTTTTACTATTTAAGCTCTTCTATTTCATTTTTTTAAAGAAAAGGTTAAAAAAAAGGTTAATAACATGAAACCATTTTTTACAACCGAATGAGTGTAGTTGAGCGGTTGGGGCTCATCATCCTTTAACCAAGTGTCGAGGGTTCGATCATCGCCTTAGGTATGAAGCAACTTTAAATCTCTGATAGCCCTCACAAATATCAATGGCGGGACGAACCTCGTTAACTTTTTGCAATTACATAAATTATTTTGGAATATTGATAGTAATTGGGGGACAAAGTTGATACGGTCCTACAACAAGTAATTAGTAAAACACCATTCACAAAAAAGACTATATATGTCTCGATTGAGTTGTTCGTCTATTTCTTAAAATATATATTTCCTATTTTCGTTTTCTAATTTATTTGTATTCAAATCGCTCGGTCGAAACTCGAAGACATTTGTACCGAACAATTATGACAGAAAAAAAAATGCAAGACTAGCTAGTTAGAGAGAATACATTAGGGAAACGTTGAAAATACGAGATTTGTTATCTATGATGTTTCTTAGTTTAAATTGAAATAAGTGGAAATTAATGAAAATGGACAATAAGGGAAAATTAATGAAAAACAAAAAACAGAAATTACTTCAAGTAGCATTTTATCTTATACGAGCGTATAGTATATCTTTTTTCTCATTTTTCCCTCATTATTTTTATTGAATTCCTTTTCTATCCTCAATATAATTAACTAAAAAATGGTATGTCATTTAACTATATATATATATATATATATATATATATATATATATTTATTTATTTGTGTGTGTATGTCGATTATTATATGAGCAATACATAAGTAACGATATATATATATATATATATGTTTATTTATATTTTTATGTATTATATATATATATATATATTAATTACTTTTTTTTTGTAAAAATAGGTAAGTAGGAAATTATTTGAAAAAATTAGAATAGTAAAATACAAATTTTAAAATTTTAACTTTTTAATATCTAGTTTAGTTATCATGAATTTGTATTAGTAATAATTTATAAGCATGTTGTCATATTTTATATTGATTAAATATGTATATTTATGTTATTTTATATTTATAAGCATGTTGTTATTAAGTATAAGTTCATCAATTATTCGCTAATTAATCCACTATCTATTTTAATATCAGAAACTAAAGATTTTTAAAGGGAAAAAAATACTTGTCAAGTTTATGTTGAATTAAGGCAAACTTTCACTTGGCGCTTGTCACCTAAGAAATCAACAACCTTACTGCACATACTATAGTAATCTGTATATATCATAACCAAAGCATTGAAATTTGAAAGTGATTCCATCCTAATCTATTTCAGTTTTACTCATTTGTCATTAATAATAGGCTTAAATATATCTTAAGTCCCTGTAAATATGACCAAAATCTATTTAAGCCCCTATAATTTTTTTTAAAATGACCCTTATAAATATTATATGTTTGCGGTTAAGCCCATCGGTCAATTTTCCATATTTGCAGTGGGTAAAAATATATGTTCATCCCCTGCAAATATGACCATAATCCATTTAATTAAGCCCCTACAAATATTAAAAATTTTAAAATGTTCGGCCCCTGCAAATATGACCATAATCCATTTAAGCTCCTGTAAATATTAAAAATTTTAAAATGACCCTTATAAATATTATAGTTCAACTTTTTTTGATGAAAAATTGACCGATGGGCTTAACCGTAAATATTTAATATTACAAGGGTCTTTTTATTTTATTTTTACAGGAGCTTAACTGAATTTTGGTTATATTTACAGGGGCTGAATATATATTTAAGCCTTAATAATATCCTACATCGAAGAACTTCACACAAGGGGTTGTGACTTTTATAGGAAAAGCCTTGCATGTGATTGTGATCTCTGCGCATCAATCCTTGGCCCTTAGAAAGGATTCAGCTTTACTACGTGGGATTTCAAAATTCCATAAATTAAGAACTAACCAACCCATTATCCTCAATTTAAAAGAAAAAAATAACCCTTTATCCTTAATTTGATTTTTATTCTAATTAAATTTACCGTTTTAATTAAAGTTTTCCTAGTGGATTTTCCATATAAATTGACTATGATAATATGATATAGACTTTTGCCTTCCTCCCTGGCTCCCTTTGATTATTATGTTGAAATTAATTG
This sequence comes from Astragalus membranaceus, assembly GCA_039519185.1. NCBI lineage: Eukaryota > Viridiplantae > Streptophyta > Magnoliopsida > Fabales > Fabaceae > Astragalus > Astragalus membranaceus. Next base: position 169,005,929 of record CM076850.1, on the reverse strand, counting down.
AATTATTAATGGATAGATGACTCGGATATTTCACTTTATGTCATGCTGCAAATCTCTCTAAAGGCCGAAGCTTCTTTTATTCCTTTAATTTAATTAATTAATAATAAATAAATTTAACTACCACGATTTAGTTCGGCTATGTTACCTTTAATTTTGGTAGTTGTTTGTAAAGTTTACATTTAGAATTGAATTTGATAAAAGTAAAAAAAGGAAAATGAAGAAAGCAAAATCACGTTGAAACATATGGACATATAGTCAGCTAAGATATACTGGAACTCTTCTGTGCTGTACCCCGCCATTAAAAAAGTATAGCTACTTTCCTTCATCAAGAAGATGTTGATTTAAAGAGCTTACTTTGTCAAAGTAAATTAGATTTCCCTAAGAAAATAAAAAAGTCCAACTTTTTTCATATTTCCATGTTTGAATATTTCCTTCCTTTGCTTAAGACGTACGGCAGCAACAAATTAAAAGGTGCCCTTTAATTCGTGGGTGTGATATATATATATATATATATATATATATATATATATATATATATATATATATATATATATATATATATATATATATATATGAGGTAGGATATATTGACACTCAAGTGTCAAATTTAGTGACTTACACCAATTAATATATTTGCGTATAAAATGAAATTAATCAATTCGACTGTTGAATAACATGATATTATCTTCGAGATCATATATATCAAGTTTCATACAAATCCGAAACTATTTGACGGTCCATCACACTGCTCTATTCTGATGGCTAATATGTTATTTAAAATATAAGCAAATGTGTCTTGTTAGATAACACACCAATGAGTATCCAAATTTTTTCAAATTTGATATATGATAATACGACGATATTCAACAGTCGGATTGATAAATTTTATTTTCTATATGAAGATATTAATTAGTGTAAGTCGCTTACACTAGTGGAAAAACAGGATTCAAAGTCGGATATTTTGGACTTTTAAAGTAGGATGTGTGTCCGACTTCTATTAGGGCGACTTAGAAAGTCAGAGTGGTTTAAAGTCGGGTGACTGTCCGACTTAAAAAGTACATAAGTCGGAAAAACAACGTCTGACTTTAATTAACCCTCGTATGTTGTGGTTCAGGTCTCTGTGGAACGCTTTTAAAGTCGGATTACACTGAAGATCCGACTTTAAAAGTGTTTATTTTATTTCATTTTAAATTTACTTCATTTTTAGGTGCTGCTCCTTGCAAATAAAAATATTTTTTCAGCAAGAGCAAGAGGAACAACTCAACAAATATATACTTTCAACAACTAGCAAGAGGAACAGCTCTAAGATTTCATAACAAAAATTTATGTTCCTTGCAAATACAAATACTTTCAGCAAATTCACATATACTTTCAACAACCAGCAAGAGGAACAACTCTTAGATTTCATAACCAAAATTAAATACACCCTAAAAAACTATAAAGTATCATTTAAGCTATTTTCTTCCTTCTTTCTTTCCAATTGGCTTACGCTCTGCATACAACTTTAGAAAGAACTCTGCCCAAACTTGTTTAACGTGCTTCAAACTTGTCCAACTCGCATTGAATACCTATAACAATAAAAGTTAAATAAGAACATGTAGTTAATCTAATATCTACACAATAATAAAAAAAACATGTAGTTAATCTACCATGCAAGTTCCTTCGCAAACAGTTTTTAAGAAAAATTCTCTTTTTTTCTTATTTGCTAATGCCCGGAATTGATGCTTCTAACTTTGTGACCTCTATAATCTGAAAGTATTATTGAGCATCTATGTCTCCAAAAAATCATTATCCAAATTGATGTGCAATGAAATAAAAAAGGTAAACTAGATGTGGGATTAGCTACCTGCAAAATGGCACGTTAAATAGTAACTCCATGACTTTAGTGCATTAAACCATGGGAAGAATTACCATAATGCTTGAAGCATGATCTAATAAGTAGTCTCTGACAACATCTTTCCCAAAGCTCATCAGGATGATTCTTTAGTTGTGTATCATATGAACCCAGCTTTGAGAAAGACTTACAACATAACAATCAGAGAGGTTATGCAATAGCAATAACCAACACAACGTTCATAACAATAAAACAGAAATGCAATTATCAAGACCAAATCTTTCTCTCATTGACTGAAAACTGAAATGCAGAAATCAAGGAAAAAACAAATTTGCTGCATTAAATAAAAGATGAACCTTGCAAACATGGATGACTCTGCCGGTTTCATATCCAATGGTGGTGTTGCCGCCGTTGGTTGTTGGGTTGGTTCAGCCCTATGGACATCAAAGAGAGATCCTTCCATTATCCTTTTATTCCGGAACTGCAACATTTTACAACTTACAAAGCCAACAGACAATTTAACACACATAAACATATTGACATTAACCATTAAGAGCAAATTTAGGGTGACTTCATTTATTACTACCTAGAATGATTATTATTTCCCATCCAAATCAATTCAAAACTTATAAATCTTTTTAATACAAAATGAATGTCATGCCATCCTCTGGCATTGAAAATCATCAACCTTAACAAAACATGTGTAGCTTAGAAACACTTGGAAACCAAAACAATAGGACCCCTTCAACAATGGAGGAGTGCAAATCTTAAAGAGAAATGATCCAGTTTCAATTCCCAACACTCCCTGAGTACTGAGATGAATCTCTTGAGAAGATGTTTGTAATAATAATACCAATAATAATAATAATAATGAATACTCTGGAGCCCTGGACTAGATCATAGTACTTAATGCTAAAATGATTCCTCTCTAAGATACCCCAGTCTTACTTGATGTTCCACAAAAGAGGATCTAAGCTATAATTTCCAATATTCTATCCAATTAATAATTTGGAAAACTAAAAAAATAGAACAAAAAATGAAGCAACCATAACTCATTTCAAGTAAACTTGTAGAGGATGCTGGATTTGGATTCCCAGTTGGGGATACTTTTCAAGATTGAAGGACTCAGACTTTGCAGTTCAAGAAGCAGATTCAAAATCTATCCTTTGTGTCTCCCACAAGCAGTCTTACGGTTCTGATTCAATAACAAAACCCTGAATATGTCAAATTGTAGCAACATACACACATATATTGAATATCTTGTCTCACATGCAAAAAATCCATATTTCTAGAAGAAAACCAAAACTAAATTCACAAAAAAAAGTATCAACTATAAAGATTGATTGATTATATTTTCAAGAGCATAGCATATAGATGGAATCCCAATCCCTAATCTATAGTAAAAAACGCTTTGTCCACACAAAAGGGACTCCTCAGATCTTAAAAAAAGAGAAAATCATTTTACAATCAAACAATGGGAAATTAGGAGAGATTACAATCAAACAAGGGGAAATTAGGAGAAAATCAGCACCACTATTTATTCAACACAAACATTATATCTACCGTTAACCATTACACATGCTAATCTAAAAAACAATAACCGAACTTGTCGGCTTGCTATACATTCTGCCCTTTATTGAATAAATCCCCCTGTGATGAACACACCCAATGCTTCAACTACTCATCACCCACCATCAATTAATAATAGATATCACTACATCAAAAAACCCTTGTAAGCATCCGATTCAATGTTCAGCCACGTTTTTCAACAATCCCACATCACCTCTACACATTAACATTTGTGCAGTAGCATTCCAAATTGAATCCAACTATCATATACACAAACCTATTTATTTCTGGTTCAATAAATAGTAAACCTTGACATGAAATTCCTCAATCTATCACAGCAGAATCAAAAAACATCGAACTCTAACAAATTTCACAAAACAACAACACATATAACAAAACCCTACGAATGTAAAAAGAGGTATAAAGGTCCTTTATTGCAATCAAACATAGAATAGCTCTCATCTTAATGAAGATTCTCTGCTCATGAAATGAATCAGAATACGAGTGATGGTTTACTTTTAGAAAAACCAGAAGAAAGCGAATCCAAAGAAGGTGACGGTGACGAAGAGACAGATGGAGACGGCGCCCGAGTGGAGAGATCAGTGGAGGAAGGCGGAGATTTGGCGAAGAGAGCGATGGGAAGATGAATGGAACGGTGGAGTTTTGGTGGAGAGCGATGGGAAGAGCGATCGAAGTATGGAACGATGGAGTTTAGACTTTAGGGTTCGCTTCGGTAGTGTTTTAGTTTTTAGTTTTTGGGCGAGAGAGCTGCAACTTAAGTCAACAAAACTAGCGAACGCGCGCGAGGGTTTTAGTTTGTTGTGCTACGCAAAAAACAAGTTACACATTTCAAGTCGGATATATACGTTATCCGACTTAAAATGGTGAGTGCCAGAATAGTTTTCACATATTTATTACAAAATTGCCACTGCGTCTAGGTTTTAAGTCGAATATATGGCGATCCGACTTAAAACCTTCATTTCTTTTCCAATTTTTATACTAGTGTTAGTTTGACACCTAGTGTCTGTTGGGGATAAACACGTGAAAGGGACAAGAAAGGGAGGTGGCGGCGCTAAGTGTCAGAGAAATTATTAGGGCAATATCAATGGAATAGTAACTGCTGCACTGAATTTCATAAAAGTAGGGTACTATACATGCTACTGATGTCTGTATATATATATATATACAATGAAACAGGCCCAGACCCATAATTTCGACTGGCCTATTCGACTGGCCCATTTCGACTAGGTTACTAACTACACCTACTATTATTACAAGCAATAGAATTACAAGGCATATCTCAATATTCCCTCCTAATTCACATTGCTGGGTGACATCATCCCAAGCATTGTTCTCAGTTCTTCGAATCTTCCCTTTTGCAATGGCTTGGTCATTGCATCAGCTACTTGAAGTTCCGAACAGCAATATTCCAGATTCAGCTTCTCGTTGTTTACTTGATCACGCAGGAAGTGATATCTGGTCTCTATGTGCTTCGACCTACCATGTGCGACAGGATTCTTGGCGAGATCTATCGCAGACTTGTTGTCGATCAACAACTTCATTGCTTCGACCCTGTGCACTCCAAATTCGACCAATAGCATGCTCAGCCATGATGCTTGACATGCTGCAAAGGAAGCAGCCACATACTCTGCTTCACAAGTGGATAACGCAACTATACTTTGCTTCTTCGAGCACCAAGAGATGTGTGTCGATCCATGCATGAAGACATACCCACTTGTGCTCTTTCGATCACTCTTGTCTCCACTCCAGTCGGAGTCTGTGTAACCAAACACTTCAGCATCATTCTTCGACTCTGACTTGCTAGGGAATAGAATATCATAACTTTGTGTTCCCTTTATATACCTTAGTACTCTTTTCGCAGCTACTAGATGAGAGCTTTTCGGCTTCTCCATGAATCTGCTGATCATTCCGACACTAAACATAATGTCAGGTCGAGTGTTGCACAGGTACCTCAGGGAGCCCACAATCTGTTTGAAGAGGGTGGCATCTACTTCAATCCCTTCATCATCTTTCGATAGCTTGCTGCTTGTGTCTGCTGGTGTCGAAACCTCCTTACAGTTGATCATGTCGAATCTCTTCAGGATATCAGCTGCATACTTCGACTGATGCAGAAATATTCCCTTCTTCGACTCTGTAAATTCCATTCCTAAGAAATATGATAGATGTCCTAGATCACTCATTTCGAACTCAGACATCATCACTTTCTTAAAGGCTTCGACTTCGACTTCATTACTGCCAGTTACTAGTAAATCATCTACATACAGGCACAACAACTACTGAGTCGAAGTTCCATTCTTCTTCACATATACTCCATGTTCATTTGTGCATTTCATGAACTTCTGAGCCAAGAGAAATCCATCAATTCTCTTGTTCCACGCTCTTGGGGCTTGCTTGAGTCCATATAGGGCTTTCTCAAGCTTAAACACCATGTCTTCTTGACCCTTCGACTCAAAACCAGGTGGTTCACAAACATAGACTTCCTCCTCCAGAGGTCCATTAAGAAATGCTGACTTTACATCTAGTTGATGTAGGGGCCAGCCTCTATTACTTGCCAATGCTACTACCAATCTTATGGTTTCAATCTTGGCTACTGGGGCAAAGACCTCATTGAAATCCAAACCAGGTTTCTGCAGGAAACCTTTGGCTACTAGCCTGGCCTTGTACTTGGCCACTTCTCCATTGGGCTTGAGTTTGGTCTTGTAGACCCATTTCACGCCTATAGCTTTCTTTTGCCTTGGAAGTTCGACTAGCTTCCAAGTGCCATTCTTTTCGATTGACTTCAGCTCATCAATCATTGCTTCCTTCCACTGCTTGTGACTAAGAGCTTCTTCCAAGCTCACGTGTTCTGCTTCAGCCATTAATGCAAAGTGTGTCAGGTCTCCCTCTGGTGTAATAGCAGAATCTGGGAACGTGTCGAATCCTTCTAACCTTACTGATCTCTGCCTTTCCCTCTGTGACCTTCTGATAGGTTCGACAGCAACAGGTTCTGGTTCGATAGTAACAGGTTCTGGTTCGACAGCTTCATTTCGATCATCTAGATCCTGAACTTCGTCGAATTCCATCATTGTAGGTTTCTCACAGCCTTCTTCCCAGTTCCACTGTTTCGACTCATCTACAACGACATCCCTGCTTTTCACCATTTTCTTCTGCATAGGATCATATAGTTTGTATTCTCCTGTCGAATGATAGCCAACAAGAATCATTTGTGGTGCTCTATCATCCAGTTTGCTTCTTAGTTGCTCAGGGACATGTCTATAGCATAATGAGCCAATTATTCTGAGATGCTTGACACTTGGCTTTCTTCCTAGCCAAGCTTCCTCAGGTGTCTTCCCAGTCAATCTCTTTGTGGGGCATTTGTTCAGAATGTATACTGCTGTGGCTACAAGTTCTCCCCATAAACTATGAGGTAGCTTCTTCTCCTTCAACATGCTTCTTACCATGTTGTGGATGGTCCTGTTTTTCCTCTCAGCTGTTCCATTATGCTGAGGCGGGTAAGGTGAAATGACTTCATGTACAATGCCTTCATTTTCACAGAATTTTACAATTTCATGTGAATTGTACTCACCACCTCCATCCGTTCTAAGGGTTTTGATTGCACATTCACTCTGCTTCTCAATCATTACCTTAAACCTTTTGAATATTACAATTACTTCACTCTTCCTTTTAATCAGATACACCCAGGTCATTCTAGTGTATTCATGACAAAGTACTTGTTCCCTCCTAATGAACTGTCTTCGAAAGGGCCACAAACATCAGAAAATATCACCTCTAACTTCTTCTCTGCTCTACTAGGTACTTCTGATTTAAATGAGTTTCTTGGTTGCTTCGACTTGCAACAACTCTCACATACTTCGACAGGTACCTTTACTGCAGGCAACCCATGAACCATCTTCTTTTCATGTAGTTGACTCAAGCTCTTGAAGTTTAGGTGGCCAAATCTTCTGTGCCACTTCCAGAGCTCCTCTTCGACGGTACTCTTTAAGCATTTCTCTTCGACTACTTCCAACTTGATCTTGAAGGTTCTGTTATTCTGCATCAACACCTTCAAGATCATCTTCTTGTTTGAGTCGAATAAGCTGAGACTATTATCACTCATTTCGACAGTGAATTTCTTCTCAATCATCTGCCCAATACTCAGCAGATTGCTCCTCATGTTTGGTACATAGAATACCTCTTGAATGTAGCACCATTTTCCATCTTTCGACAGGAACTTTATGGTACCAATTCCTTCTACAGTGACTCTGCTATTATCAGCAAACCTTATTCTTTTGCTAATTTTCTTCAATTCGACAAACCACTCCTTGTGACAGCACATGTGGTTTGAGCACCCTGTGTCGAGATACCATTCGACAGACTTCTCTTCAGTCGAATTTGTATCTGCCTTCAGCCAAAGTAATTCTGGGTCAATAGCTGTCATGAATGATAGTTCTTCGTCATCGTTGCTGGCAATGTTGGAGGCATCACCAGTGTTACCACTGCCCTGCCACACACACATTGCACAAGTATTTTGAGCATCACAAGTGTATCCACTTATACAAGTGTTCCCACTGTTTTGCTCGCTACTTTCAGCAACTTCTTCATTGAGATGAATCTCATCTTCGACTGCCATTAGCATTAACCCATCTGAGTCGGAATCTGTGTCACTATCATCTGCAAATTTGGCTTCAGCATCTTTATTTCTAGGAACTTTCTTGTTTTTACACTTGTTCTTATAATGCCAAATTGCTGACAGTTATAACACTGCACTTTCGACAGGTCTCCCTTCTTCTTGTCGAAAGATCCTTGCTCTTTCTGCTTACTGCTTGATCCTTTTTCTTTACCCTTCTCCTTCTTGTTGCTTGCCTTCCAGTTTTTCTTAGAGGAGTGTGATAGTAAGGCTTGTTCAGTTTCTTTCTCTGAACTTCTCTGCCTTATTCTCAACTCATGAGCCTCTAAGGAACCCTGAAATTCATCTAACTTCAACGTATCTAGGTCCTTGGATTCTTCGATAGCAGTGACAACATAGTCGAATTCCAGGGTTAGGGATCTGAGCACCTTTTCGACTTTATTTACTTCAGTCACAGTTTCACCATTACCTTTCATTTGATTAGTTAACGCTACTAACCTCGTAATGAATTCTCCAATCGATTCTCCATCTGTCATCTTCAAGGCCTCGTACTGTTTCATGAGCGACTGAAGGCGTATCTTCTTCAGTCTATCTGCTCCTCCGTACGAGTTCTTGAGGATGTCCCAAGCTGCCTTTGCTGACTCACTGTCGATGACCAGGTTCAGGACATTGGAATCAACGCATTGGCGAATCAAAAACAGCCCTTTTCCATCTTTCTTCCTCAGCGAATGGTGGTTGTTCCTCACCGCTTCAGTGGCGTTTGCTGCCAAGGGTGGAACACCATCATTCACGACATCAAGGACATCTTGATATCGAAACAACACCTTCATCTGCGCACACCATCGTTCATAATCCTTTCCGTCGAAGATTGGGAGGTTCCCTGGAATACCTCCACCAGAGTTGTCTCGCGATGCCATGAATCTTGATAGATTTTGTAAGGATCTAACAAGCTCTTGATACCAGTTTGTTGGGGATAAACACGTGAAAGGGACAAGAAAGGGAGGTGGCGGCGCTAAGTGTCAGAGAAATGATTAGGGCAATATCAATGGAATAGTAAAAGCTGCACTGAATTTCATAAAAGTAGGGTACTATACACGCTACTGACGTCTGTATATATATATATATACAATGAAACAGGCACAGACCCATAATTTCGACTAGCCTATTCGACTGGCCCATTTCGACTAGGTTACTAACTACACCTACTATTATTACAAGCAATAGAATTACAAGGCATATCTCAATAGTGTCAATATATCCTAACTCTATATTAGGAGTTAGGATATATATATATATATATATATATATATATATATATATATATATATATATTTGCTTTAAACGAATATGTCTTGCTCGTAGTTCTACACATGGGTCTCACATATATCTTCTCTTTGTAGCTAATAATAACAATAATAATTGTGTAGTATAGTATCCATTTTAGCTGTGATTCTCCTCCTCTCTCTTATGAATTCATTTATGAGTGTGTGGAGCCTTTGAATTGATCCTTTTAGCATGCATTATTATCAAGGTTCATAAATTCTTTGCCAAAGTTAGTTGTGCTTTATGTTACCAAAAAAAGCAGCAGAAAAAGGCATGCCAAGCTTAACGCATAAGAAACTTAGTCAATCGGGATCAATTGCAGTTAATTAATCAGTATCTTTAGCATTCCTAGCTGATTAATTTTGAGGACTTACAAAAGTAGGAGCTGACTAGGTCTAAGGCTAAGGTAAGCTAATTAATGTCTTTTATATGAATGGTGTGTGGATCCCGTAGAGTGTATCTCTAGAAAATATGAGATGGTTGTTATTGTGGCGTTTATTTAACTATTGTTTTAAGGGGTCCTAATAATTGATGAAACTTTTTGTAGGGAATTTAAGTGTGAGTGGTTACTATCACATCGACTATATAGGAATGAGTTATATGAATGATGTATAAGAGAGGGGACCCATATACCTGACACCTTAAAGTTTTAGGTGGAGATGTGACGTCAAAGTCTCTTGGTGGTCCGGTTCATTGGCTAACTTGTTGTTGCCCCAGTTCATTGGCTAAATTTATTATATTATTATGATTAATGATTATTGTTATATATGATGTCTACAACTATCGGAACAGTATTAAGAATTCCACAAGGTGCAAATAGCAACTTTTTTGGCACAAAAGGACACAAGGATTTACATGATCCGAATGTGACCCGGTGTTTTCTGCACAAAAGGATCAAATCCCCAGATGCTCTCTTCAGTCGCAAAGGGAAATTCTCTCTCTTCTTCTCTTTCTATTCGTTCTTGGAGAATTATGGATTGAAGAAAAAGGATTTCCTAAGTTTTAAGTTCAATGGGACTGCTAACGTTAACATGAAAGTGGACGTGATACGTAGTGACAATGGATTTATTGAAAAAATGAGTAAAATTGGTTGTGTTGATACCTTGGAGATTGATGATCGAGCAGAAGAACTATGGACAACAGCTCAAACCAAAGCAACAACAAAGAAGTATACCCCACTGGTCAGTTCACAATTTTATTAGTATGTTATTAACAGACATCCGATATAATACATTATATTTATCCGATATAATACATTATATTTATTTGAAATAATAAAAATGTTGCAAATGAAATCGTGTTTCCTTTGAACTGAAGTACATCCCTGCTGGTATTGTTAATCAATGTTTAGGTAATAAGCGATGTTCTGTTCGAGTTAAATTACCTTCACGCAAGATCAGTAGATGGAATCTGATTTGGAGAGGGATGGTATGAATTGAATTCAAAGATGCAAGTAAGCTGAAGCCTGGTCAGTCTGTGAGATTTAGCAGGAGAGGATCCGAGAGTTACATGATCATTGAAGTATACAATTTTTTTAGTGTTAGTAATCTTTAAATAAAAATTAAGTATTGTATCGTGTGCAATTTTTTTGTGTTAGTAGTCTTTAAATGAAAAATAATAATATTTATATTAATTACTGTATATGGATTTAGTCTGTAATGCCTTCAGGTAAGTCGCTAATCATACCCCTATTAATAATCATGAAAGACTAAAAACCGATGAAAAAATAAAACTTGAGGGATTAAAAGTAGGTAAATAATTTTTGAGAGAGTAAAACCAAAAAACTCAAATTTTATAGGGACTAAAAACATATTTAACCCTTATTACTATTAGCATAAACAAATATTCTATAATATTATTAAAATTTACTATTAATATTTAAATTATTATTATATGTATGACTACTCTATTCAAAAAGTTTAATACTATCATGTAATTATTTATTTTGGGTTGAGCACAAATTAATCATCATTTTTTCATAATATATTTTCTATATAATTTTAGAAAAAAATATCTATTAGTTGGAAATGGATCGCTTCATAATAAATAATACCAATAAATAAAATTGTATTAATAAGTAATATACAGTAATATAATATTTTGGTGTATAATTTATATTTTTAAACACACATTCTGTATTGTCTTGACCAAATATATGATTTTGATATGAAATGGTCATGTTTAGGGGTGCACAAAATATTCATGGTTACAAAATCAATCCATAACTATGAAATATTCATTTGATATAACCGGTTCTAAAACCAAAGTAGTGTAAGTTTTGGCCTATAAAATCAACTTTTTTAAATTAAAAAATCTGGATTTTAAATCAATTTTTTTTTTCAATTCAATTTTAAATTTAGAAATCAAGAATTTAAAACAAAAAATCACTCTCCCTCCCTCCCTCCTCGTGTCTGTGTGTTTTATGTTTTTTTGGTACAATATTGCTTTTAAATATGTTATATATATTAAGAGTATGAGTCTAATGCACTCCATCTTGAGGGGCGGACTCGGCTAGTACCCGAGTTCGATCCCCGGCGATGGAATAAATTGGAGCCAGACTTTACTTACCTCCCGGCTGAACTCCGAATTATTCAGGGCCTCTTTTACCTGGATATCGGAGGGGGTCAAAGATCCCTGGTCCAAAAAAAAGAGTATGAGTATATTTTTACTTTTAATATCTGAACTTTTTTATTAAACGACCAAAATGGAAGTGAAATGCTATCGGTGGAAGTCATATGTGTGGAAGGTCGTAAGCATCACCGCAAGTGCACAACATGAATTAATTTTGTAGATTACTGCTGCTTGTTTCCGAATTGCGTAATAATGCAAGGAAATGGATTCAATTCACAATTATTTAAGAACTCCAGGTATGCTATTTTGTTGGTCCAGATCAAGTGTTTACTAATTAACAAATCAAGTTTTGTTATTAGATAATGGGATCTGTACAAGTGTACAACCAACTATTAGGATTACTATGAGAGAGAGTAATTATTTTGAATTTTTTATATTTTTGAAATAGTGTTTGCCAGAAAAGATATTTTTAAAATTTAAACTTTTTTTAAATAATTTTGGTTGGCTTGGTTAATTAGGCAAAGCCACTTGACTTGGATATCTGTTGTATATCTATCACATAACCGGATAAAAACCATAACTATTTTTGGACAGATTAAAATAATCGGTTATAAAAATAAATGTAAATATAAATATCCGGATTTTTTTAACTGGATATGGATATGGATGTGGTTTAACAGTTGAACCGGTTATTTTCTGCACCCCTAGTCATGTTATGATATGCTCATTGATATTGTCATCATTCAGAGCTAGAGTATGCGATGAAGACTCTAACCACCACAATATGATGTCCTTTGTGCATAAACTCATGATAGTAGTTGCAAAGGAAGAAAAAACTCATGCCATAGAGACTAAGTCCATTAATGACCGTAATGCCTTCAAACGCAGGAACAATGATGAGAAGTAAGACGGACGAAAAATAGCGAGGCCGACACACTTCATGTAAAAAAGTCCAACATTATATAAAAAAAATTCTACACACTTTATATAAATACTTTTATTACATCATAAGAATAATATTGCAATGGGGAGTTCAATTATAAATATTGCCGAAGTTCTTGCGAGAGTAAATGTTGCAATGCGGTATTTATAAACATAACAACATTCTTTTCATTAATTACTCATTTAGTAAATATTTCAGGTTCAGGGGAATATTGTTTTTAAAAATATAAGCAGAAAAAGTATAAAAATTAATTAATTTTTTAAAGGTTCAAAAAAATATGGTTCTAAAAATCTTTGAACCATGATTGAACCAAATTTAGCTGACCGCGTACACCGCAGATGTATTAGGGCTAGTGGTATGAGATTTCACTACACACCCTCACTAATGTTTTAAGTGATGTATAGGATCTATAATACTCCGTAACAACTAAACATATTAAGTAAATTAGCACGATGAAAAAAATACATAATGTATATTTTATGAATTTAAAATCATCAAAATTAGCAATTGCTATTTTTGTCAAAAAAGTTTAGGAATTGCTATTATTGAACTCTACATAGATTGAAATACGACACAATATATGATGATGTATTATGAATTAAATTTCTACATAGATTGAAATACCACAACATGTAGATATAGAATGTAAATATCTATATCTACATTTATATATTAAGAATTAAAAATTAGCATTAGAATGTATAAAAAAAAAGAGGATGGTGCAAATATAAAAATTCTATTGGGCTTGCTGAAACCTGATTATGTATCAAAATTTGAAGCCCAATTCACCCGGACTCCCCAACAGCTTTTTGATTCATGATTTATTGATTTGAATTCTGTATATATACTACAGTGTTGTTGTAATAGGGTCCGTGTATTATATATAATAACTAGTAACATACCCGTGCATACGCACGGGCCGATCGCGTTATTACGTGTTTTGAAAAATAGTGAATGAATGTAATTAAAAGGGAGTTAGCAAATAAGATAAATGAATTGTAAATAGAACAATACATAAAAACAGTGCAGTAAATCGAATGGGGAGGCAAATGCAATAAATCGAAATAATTCAAATGAAAATAGACTTAGAAATAGTTAAATTACAATAAATATTTCTATAAATGAATTGAAATAATTCAAATGAAATTAGAGTTAGACATAACTTAATTACATAAATGGAATATATGTTCCTGGATATTACATCAATGGAATATAGATAAACCGAAATGATATTGCTAGAAATATATGTTCCTTTCACTCCCTATTTGCATTCTCTTTCAGTAATACCAACAAAGGGGTAAAATGCAATAAATCTAAAGATATGTTCCTGGAAATTGATAAACTGAAATGGTATTGCTAGAAATATATGTTCCTTTCAAAATAAATGACTAAAATGAGAAATTGGTATTACTGAAAGATATTACTTTAATATTACTGAGAATCAGATAGAACATAATATATTTCCTGCTGAACCCAATGTTACTGGTATTGCTTAAATTGGATTCCTTCTTACAGATACAACAGAATGTATGAAATGGGAGATGGAGAAATAGTTATGTAGCAATTACAAAAAACCAAAAAATATATCCTCAAAAGTAAACTGCAGAAGATGGTCCAATTACAGCTTGTACCAAAAGGTCAGCAGAACAATAGATCATAAGCAAAATGCATTATATACAGATTAAAAGAGGCAGAGGGATGCATGAAGTAAGTTTGATCTGTGCCTTCAACCTGAAAACCAGAAAATTCAATAACATTGATGTTATAAATTAGAAGATATACTTATTTCCAGACATTGGAGTTTGCAGAAATTAAGTTATTAGCTTACTATGTTAATACCAATAATGAATTGCGGCAATATTTTAATTTAAGGAAACTTAGTTAATTTGTACAGTTTATTTAAATTGAGACAGTTAAAACATCAAATTGAAGTCTATTATTACATTTGTTTCCTAAAATGAACAATAATAACTGTATATACACATAAATTATGTAAATAAACATAAAAGAGGCCAAGTTATATGAATTGAAAAAGTCATAAAGATTAAGAGTTGGTACTTACATTTGGCTATAAGTTCTGAAACACTTCTTTGAATACAACATTGGTAGTTGTCTTCATAGGTTTCTTCTCCTTGTCATGGATCAAAATCTTCAAGCCTTGTCTACTTTTCACCCTAGATATAGCTACATACAATTGACCATGACTAAAAACATCTCTTGGCAAATATAATCCAACTGATTCGAGTGATTGCCCTTGAGATTTGTTTATGGTCATGGCAAATGAAGCTATGATAGGAAATTGCCTCCAAATTAGCTTAAATGGCCATGGTGATTGAGAAGGTGACATGGTCATTCTAGGAATGTAGATAATGTTACCAATATTCTTTCCTGAAATTATTTTTGCTTCAAGGACATGTTTGCCAGGCTTCGTCACAATTAATCTTGTACCGTTACATAAACCTTCTGCTTGGTCAATGTTTCTTAGTAACATGATTGGACATCCCACTTTGAGTTTAATTCTATGGTTTGGGAGGCCGGATGTTCTAAGGGTGTTAAAAAACTCAGGGGTTAGGACATTAAAAGCATTTGTGTGACATGCTTCTGTTTTGTCAAGAGAATCTGAACTAAGGTACTCTCTCTCATCACCTAGTGAAGTCAAAATATTTGAAGATCAGCCATTTTGAGTATTAGATGTGGAAAACATAAAAAGTGGATAAAAATATACCTGGAAGAAGTTTGAGAACATGTTCATTAATTTGATCCACAGTCTCAATTGTTGAAGCAGGAATAGCTCTATTTTTCAAGAAATCCTGATTTGTATAATTGTTGAGAAGATTTGGATAGGTACTCTTCACAATAGCATCAATTGGATCTTCAAAGTTGATTATTAGAAGATCAGTTGCTATGTCTATCTCAGCAATTCCATCATTTGGAAAATTGATCTTTCCATCCCCAACATCTAAAATCCAATAAGAAAATTCTCTCAGTTCTTCTTGATCTACAACATTGAGACCACTGTGTAGTCGCATGTTTTTGGTTAGATTTAAAATGTGACAATGATCCCAAATATATGATGCATTTATTGAAGCATGAACAATGTCCGAGCGGCTCCCTCCTGGAATGACAGGTAAGATCTGACGAAAGTCCCCCCCAAAAATTAGAATTTTGCCTCCGAAAATTGGATCGTCATCAGTTGTAGAACCTACAATATCCCTTAATGTTCTATCTAAAGCTTCAAAACAAAATTTACTTGACATTGGAGCCTCATCCCATATAATCAATTTGGTGGCTTTTAACAATTCAGCATGTTCACTACCTTGAGCAATGTTGCATGTTGAATTTTCTAGTGTCGGAACTGGGATTTTAAACTTTGAATGCGCTGTTTTTCCACCCGGCAGCAGAAGAGCAGCAATGCCGCTGGATGCAACATTCAAAACTATATGGCCTTCTGAACGTAAGGCAGCGGAAAAAGTATTCCACATGAACGTTTTTCCGGCTCCACCAAATCCATTTAGGAAAAATACACCACCTTTATCTTTTGTAACAGCTTCCATGATTGTATCAAAGATCTGTCTTTGTTCATCTGGTAAATTGGTTAAGAAAATAAAAATTCATAACTCTTAGAATTGTACTGAAAGATTTGCAAAAATGATACTAACGTATTCACTTCAAACATTGGATGAATATGTATTCAATATAAATAATTTGAAATTGTAAGTATCTGTATTTAATACCTGTTAGAGATGAGAACAGCTTCTTAAATTCTGCTCTTAATTTTGGTACATCAAAATCAAGCTCTTCATGGATTAGCCTATTACCCAAATGTTGAAAACGGTATCCATTTGGAAATGGCATTGTACTAAAATCTGTCAAGCTTTTCCTATTTGCTTGCAACAGTTTTTCTATCTCAATTAGTGTCAAGTTCTTGATCTCCTCTTCAGTGAGTTCCAATGCTATATTGACGAAAATAAACTACTTTAGAAATATTTAAAGTTTGATAGTTCTTAAAAGTAAAGAATGAAAAATGTTACCTTTGTTATGGAGGATCTTTCTTTTTTCATATAAGATTCCATCCGAGAGAATTGTTGATGTTTCCCTCCACACATGCTCTGGTCTGTTTATAGTATTTGATAAAAGCATTATAACAAACAGTTTGCGCAAAAAATACCCATTTGCCCAGTCACTTGCTTCCTTGATTGCGCTAACAAACTCATCATCATCCTCAAGTAAGCCTAGAGCGAAACATGCTGCCCTATAGGTGTCGTATACATGATTTCCAACTTTTCTGATATCATTGAAACTCAATGGTCCTTTTGAGTAATTCAACAACATTCTCATATAATATAGTTCACCGGTGCTTGGTGGAACCCAAATGAGACGTCCAACAGTATAGCCCTTTTTCCTAGGTTTCCACAATCTCTTGCTTTTCACATACACAAATTTGGAGACAAAGGCTACATAAGTTAAAGTTCTAGCTTCAAGGTAAATCTTATTTGCTTCAAACCATACTGTAAACATAGATTCAGTGACACTTGGTTTTTGTACAACATGGTTAATATCATCATAGTCATTGTAAAGAAGACTATGTTCACCAGGCAAGTGAAAGAACAATCTCTCAACAGCAGGCTTTCTCGCATGAATTGAGAATGAGAAAATCCGCCAACAGGCCTCACTTGGAGAAACATATCTACAATCAAGGTATTGTTTAATCTCATCAATCACTTGTGTTTGATTTGATGTTTCGGGCTGAGATGAAACAATTGCAGCTGTAATCCGGTCATAACCCTTATTTATATACTTAAATAAGTATTTTATTGAAGCTCCTTGGTTGCACCACTCCATGTTTATATGAGCTTGATACCTCAATAATAAGAATGGGTTATACGGCACAATATGTCTGTTGTCAAAAGTAAAATTATTTTTCTCAATTCTGCGACCATTGTTTCTCCTTCGGTAGATTAGGAAGCCATCTTTATCAACAATTGTTTCATCTTGGAATGCCGTTGGAAAGAATTTGGTGCACTTATTGCTTTTAGTGCAAGTTGAGGAAGGATTAGCAGAACCACACGGTCCATGCACCATATGAGTTTTGACTAAGTTGTGCAATTCAAATTGAGTAGTTTCATCTGGAATTTCTGCTGAAATGATGTTGTTAATATCTTGAGTATTAGGATACTTGCTTGTAGGATGTAGAAAGATGATGATGTGAGCATGCGGTAATCCTCTTTTCTGGAATTCAATAGTGTACATATCTGCAAATGCCAAAATGCGCACATGAAAAAGTTGTCCTCGTATTAAAATATATAAAGGACATAGATAGTTAAAGACTTACATGCAAGTACTCTGCCAAAGACATGTTTCTTTGTCAAATCATCAATTAACTGATCCAGTTTAATTTTGAAAACTCTTGAAACAATATCTGGACGATCATTTGCACTTAGATTCATAGGTGTGAGCAATCTCTGAATTTCGGGCCACTTCGGATTGCAAGTAAAAGTGATAAATAAGTCTGGAAATCCAACATGACTACATATTGCCATTCCATCAAAATATAATTGATCCATGTATCTTTTACTTCCAACAAAGGATGATGGCAAAACAATTCTTTTACCTGTGCTTGATCCTTGTATGTCATCACGGTTGTCAAATTCTCTCAAAGTTGATTGATTTTTCCTAATAAAGTCCAATCTACCTGATTCCATCATGCTGTACCCATCGACCAAAAACTGTTGAAATAATCTTCTGGATCTTAAAATAGTTTGAGCTTCTTGGTCTCTGAATTGAATACGAAAAGTAAGCCACTCTCGTATTGTAAGACGATTTCTTTTAGTATTTCTGTGGGGACCCATGTCTCTATGCAGCACAGCTTTTCTGTAACCATCCTCACCAAATGGAAATAACAGTGGATATTGGTAACCTAGGTAGCTTGTATGTAGCTCATTAATTCTTTTCAAATTGCCACTACGATACTCCATAATGATGTCTCTTGGTGTAGCTGTGTCAACATCTCCAACTATAAGAGCAGCTACTTCAGAAACAGATGGTTGATTGTAAATTCTTCCATCTGTTGATCTTTCTGAGATCAATTTTAATTTGAGATTTGGTAAATTGATCCCTTGCATCCTGTCTCTTGCCATTCTAAAAGACTTTGCATGAGTATTGTGTTCATCTAGCATTTCCTTCAAGTGTTGCACAATTTGACAATCAATTTTTGTATTCTTCCTGTGGAAAAGTAAGGCTTATTTAAATAACTATACATTAAGATGAATTGGAATAAATGTTCTACTGCTTTCAAAATTAATGTTGATATTACCCGACACTTGCAATTCTATGTTGGACCTCATTTTCTGTATCATAAATGTATAGTTGGGCAAACTTTGGGATATTGCCGGGTTTAGGTAAGAGGCTACCAATCCGGTGACACATTTGGCCTTGAATTCTCAATGTTGGTGAACCCCTGCCATCATTGAAAGTTCTATCTAGTTTAGCTCCTGGTGATGTGAAGGAAAACATCATATTATAAACACGAATATGCTCCTGATAGTTTTTGCTATCACTTGAGTCGGTGTCGAAGAGAAGATGGCGAAGAACTTCTGGGGGCATTTTTAATAGAGGCAGCTGTATTTTTCCTTTACTACAACACAATGCAAAATTTGGATTGGCAGCATGTCTGTACTTGTCAATACGCTCTTGGTACCACATTTTGGCTCCACACCATTGACAGTGAAAAAGTGGGTCACCAATGTCATAGTAATCTACAAATCAAACCGTGGTTTCAGATTAAATTATAACATTGAAAAATAATGTGGTACAATGAAAACTGCAAAAACATAAACTCAATTTTTACATATATATGTACCTATATCCAGGAAACTTGTTTGTGGTGCCACGTATACCTCCAGTAAATTCTGCATCATCAGTATGTGTATAGCTGATATCATCTCCTGTTTGATAAATTTAGATTCAAAGGTCAAATATTTTGTATGAAACATTTACCATTATCATTAGAGTTTGATGAAGGTTACCTTCCTCATCAGTTGTTGAATCATTTGTTGAGACATCTGTAGTAACTGGTGTGTATATTGGTGTTGGCAGTGTTGAATTTACATTTTCAAATCTATTCATGAGATTGACTCCTACATTGGCAAGTTCAACAACTTTCCTCTTTGAACGTGATTGAATGGTATTTGAATTAGGCTCAAAATTAAAGTTTGATCGGTTGCATTTGTTTAAGTTAGCCAATCCATTACACTGGTTCCTTTCATTGCATGTTCTACTTGTAATGTTAGACAGAGGAGTTCTCAGATTTGAGTATGTTGGTATGGTTTGGTTTGGAGTTAAACTTGGTTTGTGGAAGTATTCTGATCTGGTATTGGGCAACTGATTGTGTTGAGAAGATGAATTGGAAATAGTATCAGCAGTAATTGAGGATGGGGTTATTTGTAAGAAATCTGTTTGTGGTGTGGTTATCTGGGGTGGTGTCCTTCTATAACTCATTCTGCCCTTTGCCTGTATAACTATCTTTCTTTTCTTTCTAGCATTTGATGCAGCGTCAGTTTCTTTATTATGTTCCATTATGAGACCTGAACAATCTGCCTCCTTTCGCATTAGAAGATGCTATTTGAATCCAGAGTTTATTTTTGAGGTTTTAACTAATTATAACATGTATATGAATAGAATCTGTGCAAGTAATAATTATTATAAATTATTAATTTCTGTGCAAGTAATAATTAGAACAGCCTAATAACTGGAACCAGTGCAGTGCCCTTATATCTGTGCAGAAAATATTATAATATATGTGCAAGTAATGTACAGAGTATATCTCTGCAGTGCCCTTATATCTGTGCAAGTAATATCTGTGCCTTGACAGGTTTTAACTAATTATAACTAATATACAGAGTATATGAATAGAATCTATGCAAGTAATAATTATAACATGTATATGAATAGAATCTGTGCAAGTAACTATTATAATTAACTGGCTTCAGATTCATGAACAGAATGGCTTCAGATTCATGAACAGAATCTGATCATTTGATGAAGAAGAACGTAACTATTATAACATGTATATGAATAGAATATGTGCAAGTAAAAAAGGCTTTTCTCAATGATGTTAAGTAGCTTTGTATAGAAGAGGAAAAGATAAAATATTACCTTTAGTTGGTTGAAGATGTAATTGCCTGATGATTCATTCCTTAGAAGTGAGGTTCATGTCGCAAAAGCCATTGAAGAATCCATTTTCGTCTTCCTTGTTTAGCTGGAAAGAAAATGCTTGAAATCAACCAAACTTAGTTTCTGCAAGTAAAAATGGCTTTTCTCAATGATGTTAAGTGGCTTTGTATAGAAGAGAAAAAGATAAAATATTACATTTAGTTGGTTGAAGATGTAGTTGCCTGATGATTCATTCCTCAGAAGTGAGGTTCATGTCACAAAAGCCATTGAAGAATCCATTGTCGTCTTCCTTGTTTAGCTGGAAAGAAATTGCTTGAAATCAAAAAAAGTTAGTTCCTGCAAGTAAAAATGGCTTTTCTCAATGATGTTAAGTGGCTTTGTATAGAAGAGGAAAATATAAAATATTACCTTTAGTTGGTTGAAGATGTAGTTGCCCGATGATTCATTCCTTAGAAGTGGGGTTCATGTCGCAAAAGCCATTGAAGAATCCATTTTCGTTTTCCTTGTTTAGCTAGAAAGAAAATGCTTGAAATGATAAAAAATTGTTCTCTGAATATTGTAATCCCATCTGCTATAATTACTGTTCATCATAGTCATGTTTTAATTAAATGAATTTTTTATTAGAGTTGGAAATTATTTTGCATAGAGGGAGAGAATGAGCTTAATTGGCGGGTAAAGCTGGCTCCGTATTCTCACATAGGTATGATACAAACCTAAGTTAAGTCTAGTTGCAGGGGAGTGGGAAGGATGAGAAAGGTACAGTTTACTTCATCATTAGCTCTCTATTTGATGCATCTAGGTTTGCAGGATATGTTATTATATTCAAATTGAAAAGTTAAAAAATGGACCAGGTCTCTAAAAAAATCACGAAATTGAAAAGTCCACCAATGGACCACCTTTCCCCATTTTAGTGGCAACAAATGAATATATAGTCTTTATGGTTAATCTATTACTTTCTGTTCCCTTCCCATGGCATGTTTTTATCTTTGTTTTCACCCATTGTTTTAAATGTAATGCTGAATTGTTGGCAGTAAGGGTGTTTGACGTTTATTTATTTAGGTTGAACATCATCAACACTTGTTTATTTATATTTTCAGTGTTTGAAAACTCATTGTGGAAATAACCTGCACCAGTTATTTAGACCTTGAGGGATGTGAGTAGTTCAACATACTGTGTCTCTTGAAGTGGGAATATGAAGTGGTGATTTGAAGTCTAAATTATTTCACCTCTTATTGGGCCGTTGTGGACAGTGGATATGTGTCTAAATAATGGGATTGGCACTTGTTAAGCATTTGTTTTCCTATTGATCCAGAGAGTTACCACAATTATGCAGGAGCTTTGAGTTTTCCTATTGATTCAGAGTTTCTAGGTGTCCTAAATAGACATAATGCAGGGTAGAACATTTAACTGTTAAGTTCAATATATGAATAGTTTCAGGACCTAAATTGGCACCAAGTCATTTCTAAAACATCAGCTAAATTTTTGATTATCAAAACAGCTTACATGCTCAAGTTAGCTACATATTACAATAGATCTAATTAGTTAGACTGGCTGATGCAGAGTTTAGATGATCATGTATCACAAAATATTACACACATTAGATAGAGCATTGCTAACACAATATATAACAGACATAGTGTGTTTATATTACGACCTGATTTACATAGCAAAATAAGACCCTACTTGTTCCTCCAAGTTAATAGAGTGGTTCTGCCTCAAGATCTTCTTTGAGCAAATAGTTATAAACTTCATGGTTTCTCAGTCTTGACTGTGACAGGCTTAGAAGTTGAAGAGAACTTAGCACTTAAGTTTTCAGGACTCATTAAATCAATGCTATAATTGTCATCATTAAGTCTCTTTGAAGGTGTTAGTGTAGCGACACTGTCTGGGTCGTGGTCTGTAGTTGCAGATACTGATTCCTATGATAATGAAAAAACACTAAATTAGTCTTCATTATGGTACTGCAAAAAACGTAATTGAGAATCAGTTGCTGTGTCGACTCAATTTATGTTACTTACAGTATGAGTGGCTAAATCACCACTGATGGAAGATTTACCTTTATCATATTGAGATGAAGTCTGCATCAGAAATAAAAAGAACATGTTAGATTACCATCATCTCTTTTGGAATAATTATATATGGAAGAGGCCTTCTGGTGTAATAGGTTACCGTTTCCATGGTGAGATTTTCACTGCCAAGAGCTAAACAGTTCACATCTTGTGAAGTATTCTGTTAAAGAAGACAGAGATGTTGATTAGATGCAATAGACATAAAGATGATTGTCTAAATAAAGTCATGGTTCTTAGTTCTCTCGCCTCTGCAGTTGCGATTTCGTCGATGATATTTTCAATGAAATATTTTCTTTCAGAATACCTCACAACTGAAGCTTGGCGATTTCGAGGTTCAACCTTGCATCTAACAGCCATGGTTCTCCCAAGGATGTCGTCAAGATCAGATGGGTATGACATCGGGTCATCCTCCCCTTCCTATTTGCAAATGAACATAAATTAGGGAAATATTGGTAGGTAAAGAAAACACAATTCAATAAATAATGTATGTAAGTTTTGTTGAAGGACTTGCCGCTATCATTTTGTTCATCAAGTCAAATGCGGAGCACTGGATCATCTGCTCAGAATCTTGATCCCAAAACAAAAAGTTATATTCAGCGCCGCTGTTATCTTTGCATCTGACTAATACCCGATACCTATGGAATGGGAAAAGAATGGAGGTTGATAATAAAGTTTTAATTGTTGCAGATAATGTGGAGGAGTGTGATAGTGAAAAATTAGGAAAACCTTGGGACAGCAGCTTTGTTTTGATGACCATCGTCACAAACAAATAAATCACCTACTGGTTTTGCAGCTTTCCTGCATATTCCACAACCTTGATAACTCCATCCGCGCTTGTTGACAACAATCCGTCCAGTGGTGCAAACAGTCGTACATGGGGTATTCTATGAAAAGACAATTAATATCACATGCTATTTGAAATTAGTTGCTTAAATATCACATGTCTACAGGTTAAAGAGCACAGAGCTGGTTGGACGTGTTACCTGATATAGTTGCTTGATGTTTGTAAGACTGATTGCGGGAGCCTTATACTTGAACCTGTCCAGGTCAGAAAACTGTGTCCCCCAGTGAGTTGTGACTGTGATTGCGTTGCAAGCTGTAAGAATTCCTCCGGAGTGAGTCTGTGAGTAAGGAAATTAGTCAGACAATATAAGAAGCTGATAAGTTTTAAAAAATTAGGTAAGACTATCATTTATTGTTCACCTTTATTTAAATTGTTGAATTGATTGTATTTCTTCATTGAGGAATAGTTTTGAACAATTATATGAGTTGGAGAGAGAGACTGGATATGTTCCTTCAATACATTCATTGAAACATGGAAATCAAGGTGAAGAAGAAAAAGGGAGCATATAGTAGATTCCAAAATTATTAGTAATGAGAGAAGTAAATACCATCTGTTGGTCTAATTCTTACATATATGATCACCACAATGAAAGGTTCGGTTGTAGATCCCCTTTCCTGATATGAAGCAAGAAACCTAGATGCGTAGTCGTCCCATAAAGTACAGTCGAGAATGTTTCCACTAATTAGACATTTGACATTTATGGAATATTAAAATTGTAGGTTAGTGAGAATGTATTAAAATGAGACCTAAAATGAGAATACTAAAATTGTTACCTTAGATCCATTAAATGGAGCGAGACCATCTTTTGAGTCGCATTAGTTTTAGAGTAGACAATTTCATGTACAGCTCCAATAGCATCTATGGTCAAAAAACATGATTTACAGAGTATTCAATTTCACGGAGTGACAAAGGTTTGGTAATTCAAAATGAAATATAATTGGGCCACAGGTGTAGTTTGATACCTATTAATAGATCACCTCTAAATTTGCCGTTCAGTATGTCTCCGAAATCTTTGAATTTAAATTCGTCATGCGGGACTTCAGAGCTGTCTAATTCACGTATAAGCGTCTGAGGAGTGAAAATAAGTTTGAACCCATGATCACATGCTTTATACTGGAAATCATTAGGCTGTGGAGTGAAATTTTGCAGTTTGCATATCATTTCCTCTCGCACCCTGTTAATCCATTTAGGGGTCTCCTCTTTAGGCACTATGGCTTGTATCTTATCACCCTACAAAAGTAAGTCGCATTAATTTGAAAAGTGCACGAAGAATAGAAAACAAATGGAGCCTTGAGTTTGAATGAATGAAAAGTGGCTTCTAATTAAATGACGTAACAATCTACCTTTGCATCCATGACAACCATCTCTAAATGAGTTTCATTTCGGGTGTTAACAATTTGCCAGACATTGGTGACGCGAACAATGACTCTCCAAATATCTTTTTCCCGATCGATTTGTGATACGGTGTCAAAGTTTCTTGCCATTTCCCTATAGCAGTCAGCCCCTAAACGTAAAACATATAAGTATAGTGAATGCATAGGGAAAGATCAAAGATATGACAATACAACAAAGAATATATATATGAATAGTAAAAGAGGTATAGTGCATTTTGCGTGATTTTAAAGACTCATAAGAACGACTTAAAATCTGGGAACACTAATAACAATATAAACTCAACAGATTTAAAAAGAGATTGAGGACCCCAGATTTAAAAAACCAGTTAACCCTTACAAATGGAGAATCAAATTAATGGACAGTTAAATGACTCTAAACAACTGAGTTAAACCTAAACAACTGAGTTAAACAACTGAGTTGAACCTAAAGAGAACCGAAAGACATCTGATTTCTTCAGAAATAAAGACAACAACTTTCTTTAGAAATTAAACCAGTTAACAGTAACAAATTGAAACTTTAATCAATGGAAAATAAACAGCAAACCGAAGAGATATATACCGTAAAAGAGAGATTAGGGTTAAGCCGTGGAATATAGATTAAGACAGTACCTCAGGTGGAAATCGTCTTCTGAAGAAAATGAACGGTTACAGCTTTACTGCCGTTTGAAGATGTGTGAAGCTGGAGAGAAGAAATAAAGATGGAAAATCATTATTAAGCAGCAGGAGAAATAGATGAAAGGGAGAACAAACAGTTAAACCATACCAGATGAAGTGATTTGACGAAAAAACCAGATGAAGGGTGCGATTCCAGGAAAGACGCTGAAGTTAAAGATGGACGCAAAGATTGCCGAAGACGATGCTTTAGAACAGATTGTACATTGTTTTGGTAAAATACGCTGGGGAGGAAGAAGATTGGTGTACAAAGATGAGAAATTGTTGAAACGAAATGAGGGAGAAAGGTGAGGGAGAATGGGGGAAACGGAAGGGGTTCGCCATGAATGAGGGAGAAAGGGAGAAAGGGAAAGGGAAAGGGTTCGCAGAGGAAAATGAAACTGTGGGAGGTGGGAAAGTTTGCACGGGGAAATGAAACTGTGGGAACTGCGAAAGTTGTTCACGTGAAAGTGGGAAAATGGGAAAATTTTGTTTCATTAACATTGCGACGAAAATGACAAATTTACCCCTCATTTGGGAAAAAATTAGTGAAGCCAAAGCAGGTGGCATTGATTAGTGATGTCTATTTGGGTAAAATCAGATGTGGTGTATTGGTATAAATAGATATTAGATATGTTAGCCATGTTAAAAAAACAAAAGTAACTAATTGACAGCTGATGATATATATCTTTAACTTAGGACTAGTCTAAAACGGCTATTCATTTTATTTATTTTTGAAAAACAGGCAAAACATTTATTCATGATGCACAAGTAGTGAAAAAGGGCTAGCCCACATAAACGATGCATAGTATATTGGTGTGTGTTGTACAAACAATCACCCCGCAGCCACTAACAAAATGTTTGAATATGGTTACACAAACAGAACCAGGCCTACATTTGACAAATAGCCTGTGTTGCTACATACATGTCAAGCCACTTAATTTTTTGCATCAAAAACTTCACTGCGTTTACTGATACACATGTCTATGACAATGGTTTTACCTATCCCCTTAATTTGTTGCAACATTGGCACACACAGTCGCTAATGCACACACTAACACACTTGATAGGATTAAATGCTATCACACCCCCATTCTAATGACAAAAATGTCCTGCAACCTGTCAATTCCCACATCAGCAGTCCATGAGACAAAGCTAGCAGAATGTCTGCAATCAGTCCACAAATTTTATTTCTTCTCTTTATATTTTGTCATATGTACTGCTCATTTTCAAATTATCAGAAGTTTGCCTGCACAGCTGCACTGTATAGCCATGCGCGCGCCCATCATTACATTTTGCACCTCTAAAGTTTTATTTCCTCGTATATATATATATATATATGTGTGTGTGTGTGTGTGTGTGTGTGTGTGTGTGTGTGTGTGTGTGTGTGTGTGCACTCACCAGGATCAGGGAAGATATACATATCTATTTTTGCGAACCACACTGCTAGTTTTCATTACTTTGCTCTGCTTCTTTTACTACTGATGTATAACACCTTGCCCCCCTTTAGACTTCCTGCCATCCTCAATTAAGCTTCCTTGTTATGAGCAAGGCTCAAGAGGAAACTAGCCCATCTAGTGTGGAGAATACTGCGCAACCAACGGCCAAATCGTTTCTTGGACGCAATTTCTATATGCTCTAGAAATCCGGTTTTCCCCTATTGCTTATCCTCCATTTTATTCATATTTCCCTCCACCACCTCCCACCGTCTCAAAAACCAGCCCACCTCTGACCGATTTGAGAACCAACCCACCTCTCGCCATCTCAAAAACAAACCCACCACCCACCATCTCAAAAACCAACCCACCACCCACCGATTCAAGAACCAACCCACCTCCCACCGATTCAAGAACCAACCCACCTCCCACCGTCACAAAAACAAACCCATCACCCACCGAATCAAGAACCAACCCACCTCCCACCGTCTCAAAAACAAACCCATGACCCACCGAATCAAGAACCAACCCACCTCCCACAGAATCAAGAACCAACCCATTAGTGTCAACCTTCACCGCCACAACACTTCCACCACCGCCATCAAAACCGCCGGATCCAACATTGCGTACGGTGTTCGTAGTGGCTCAAATTTCACGACAGTCAACCCAATATTTTGAATATTTCATTGAGGATACGGTCATTCTTTTTGAATATTAGCAAATGTGATTATGAACTTGTTCATGGGGAATGTAAATTTGTCTTGGTCTTGATAGCTTGTCCTATTCCCTCAACACATTCCAAGAAGTGGGATCCAGGTGGTTGTGGCTACTTTTCCAACGTCAATGGGTCATCACAATTCAAACAATGGGATCCGGGAGGACATTATCTACTCTCTTGGGAAGTTCCACTTGAGCCAGGGGCTACTTGGAAAGAGACTACTATGACCCAAAAGCATTGTCCTACCTACGACCTTGAGGGCAAGGTCGATTTGGATGAGGGTGGTATTGTTATGAGCAAGGCCCAAGAGGAAACTAGCCCATCTAGTGTGGAGAATACTGCGCAACCAATGGACCAAAGTGAAAGGCCCAAGCATCACCAAGCCCGAAAAGTGGAATGAGTTTATTAGCTCTAATTAGTTGGTTGTTATGAGCAATGCCCAAGAGGAAACTAGTCCATCTAGTGTGGAGAATACTGCGCAACCAATGGACCAAGGTGAAAGGCCCAAGCATCACCAAGCCCAAAAAGTAGAAGGAGTTTGTTAGCTCTAATTAGTTGGTTGTTATTGTTAGGATTCTTTGCAGTTAGTTGTTAGTTGAAAGTTTGTTAGTCGGTTGTTATTGTTGTTAGGATTCATAGTTAGTTGTTAGTTGGTTGCTCATTAGTTTGTTAGTTGGTTCCTCTCCCTTCTCCCTCTACGAACAACCCCCCCTCTCTCTCTCTCTCCATAGGTTTTCCTCTCCCTTCTGGTGGAAACTCAATCACAGAAGAACTGTTACTTTTGCTTATGCTTTTATGCTTATACACAGAACACGGGTTCAGAAGTTTGGTTCCGAACCGGTTCGGTTCCAAACTTCCGAACCGTTAAAAATTCAAAAATTTGGGGGGGTTTGGGAGTGCGTTTTACGTGAGGGTATTTTGGGGATATTGGGGGTGTCCAGTGAGTAGAGGGGGATTGTATGAAGTATGAGACTCTGAGCGAGGGAAAGTCAGGGCTGGCCCAATGGGCTAGGCACCCCAAGCAAGGGCTTTAGGCCTCTGGAAAAAAAAGTTTTCTTGCCAAAAAAACCTCCAACCTGGACTTGTCTACTAACACGAGGCCTCTCATTTGTCTTAATGTTTTCTTCACTTCCCAAGGCCTCCCACCGGTTGGTTTCTTCGATTTTCCACATGACTTTTGGTTTCCCCAATTCCTCATTAATTTACGGCTCATCTCATCTCAACTGGCTTCATTTTTCCGGTTTACTCTTTTTTATTATTTATAGAAAATGAAAGCCATCTTTGCTTTGCCTCTGCGAACCTATTCTTCAGTTCATGCATGTTTTCCTTTCTTTTTCATTTTACAAATGTGTGTAATGTGTGTAATAATGTTGGCAAAAAGAATGTGTGTAATAATGTATGGTGTATGTGTGTTATTTTTTATTTTATACACCGTTAGTTTTTTCTCATTTTTTTAGATTAATTTATAATTGTTCAAAAATATCTTATGTTTGTTAATGTGTGGATTGATAATTTAAGAACAATTGTAATTTCATTAGAGTACATGATTAGCTTAAAGGAAATTATTTTATTCAGCAATAGAGTTCTATTGTTCTAATATTTCCTTTTTAATCTTAATATACAGTTGTTTAATTTTATTGTTTTTATTTTAACTATAATAATAGTCTATTTTATTTACATTTCAAAAAGTTTTAAAAAGTTCAAAAGATAAAATTTAAATAAAAATATAATAAATTTGACATCATACATCAAACGCCTCACTTTGATATTCCCTCGAGGCCTCATTTAGTGTTTTGCCGGCCCAGGGGAGAGTGTGAGAAAAAGGGAATTAGGTTAGGGCTATTTTGGGGATATTGATGGGTTGGGGGTGTTTAGTGAGCACGAGGCGGGTGTAGGAAGTACCATCCAAAAAACCCCAAAAATAAACTCATTATTTTCTTGCTGACAAAAATGATGAGTCTGGCCCAATATTTTTATTTTTTAGTGTGGAAGAAAAGAAATCTTTGTCATATTTATTTTTCTATTGTTTGATTAAACTAAATTATAGACTAGAATATTACCAACAACACCTACACAACACAATTTTTTATATAATCTAGACTAGAATATTCTTACTCCCTAATCTACCCCTACATTGTATTGGTGTTTCTCTTTTTTGCCTACATCCGAGAATGGCATTAATGCACTTCAGAAATTATTTTCCAAAATTATTTTAGTTGCAATTGAGAGCAATCATAAAACTAGTTTTTAGAATACTTCTTACTGTATTTAGGAAAAAGTCCCGGAACTATTTGTTTTTTTTGGTTAATGTGTTATTGGTGTGGGATATTTATTGGTTTTTTCGGTGACTAATTTACGTCAGGGAACCTGACTGACTACGTGTATACCTGGCTTTGTCGGAATGTATGGTTCTCCCATTCCCCAACTTCTAGTATGTATGGTGTCCAGAACTTCATGAGATCTACATGGTTGAGTTGATGATTGAAAAAGGTCAATATTAAAAATTTATTATCACCATATTGCTACTACTAACTTTTGTTATTACCGACAACCAAAAATCATATCTTGTCAAAAAAAAAATCATAAATAATACTCCTTATGCTTTCATGTTCAGATTAAATCATGCATTTTTAAAAAGAAAAACTACATACAATTTCATCCATCATTTAGAGAATAATTTTGCTATTATAAAAATCAATCAAAAGAATCGGCTATAATATCTACTTTTATCTCTTGCTATGAGGATCATATGGAACTTTTTTTTTTGGTTTTTTTGACAAAATGGAATTTTTGTTTGGTTTATATATTCCTCTCTCATGAGCTGATAAAACGAGTTGGCCATGAGGAGGGAAATCCTTGGACCGCTATGAATTGACAACAACTAGCACCCCTGTTTTTTCCAATCGCACCCCGATCTATCTTTGTAAACCCTAAACTATTCCCAACTTGGGGTGTTTTTGATTTGGTTTGGATTGAATTGTCCAAATTCGTTGAACTAACCAACTACAGTAACTTGGTTTCGATTGGTTTGAATTTTACATTCTTTTCTCAAAAATTCGAACCAAACCAATCCAAAGTTGGACGCGTTGATTCGGATTGGACTCATGGGTCATACACCAAAATATCTATTTTTTAAAATATAAATAGGTCCACTTTTTAAAAAAAATATTCCAACACTTCTAAATAGCCAACAAAATTTTGGAAATTTAAAAATTACACTAGATCAAACTCAAATTCATTAATAGTCTTTTAATCTCTAGTGTTAGAATCTTACAACTTAATCATAAATTATTAAGATAAAAGGTATAGAAAATAGCAACTTGTATTTCTAAAATTAGAAAACTATTATGATCGAGTTAGTATGAGCTGGCTCGAGTTCGCGGGTTTGATTTCCAAAAATTGTTCCCTGAACAAAACTACTATAGGTTGGTATGGGTTGGTTCGAGTTTGGTATGATCACAAAAAATGCATGAACAAAAATATCGGTTTGGACTAGATTTTAGGTAGGTTTGGATTTGTCCAAACCACTAAACACCTGGACTCCCAACCCAATTTCCCCTCCTCATCCCACACCCGACTGCACTAATTCCGAAAAGACCCCCTCCGCCTACCACCAACCTTTGCTCGCTCCGCTTTCCCTTTGGCCCCCTCCCACATTCCCTTGAAAATATTTTTTTCTTTTTTTTTTAATTCCAAAAATTTGTTTCTTATTGGCCCATTTTTGTTTATTGTTTAGAATCAATTTCTAAAAATATTTACTATATTTTTTCTCTCTATTCATTGAGTTTTGTTTATGGAAGTCAATTAATTCTGCTTACTAAAAACTTGTTCTTGGATGAAAAATTTCTCAAAAAATTGAATTTCAAAAAGGATAATAGTGGGAAAAGGGAGTGATACATAGAACTATCAATTTGGGCCGGTCAAACCCACAATTAGGGCCAACCCATTTGGGCTAGTCAAAAGCTATTTTAGTCTACTAATTTAGCTTCAGTATTTCACTCTTAAATTCACCCAACCTGACTTTTCAAGTTCCAATGTTTAAATTAAATTCACTTTTCCTACAAAGGGAAATTAAATTCATTATTGTTCACTGACAAGGATTGATTCGCATGGCAATTGGGTTGAGATCCCTTCTTAAAGTCTCAGATTTGAGTGTGAGTGTGCCAAAAACTATTTTGGGGTGTGGAGAACCACACGAACTACAAAGTCAGGCATACGTGGCCAACTAGGTTCCCCAAATACGTTTGTGTTCACTTTCTAGTCTTAGAATATGTAGTTTTCCCCTTCAACTTAACTTTACCTTATACTCTTCTTTTACTTTCTCTCTACCTTCAATGTCGTTTTGTCTTCTTCCAATTCATACTGTCGTAGTTCGACCAACGAGAGCACATCAAGAGCGGCTGTGGCAAGAGCGCCATTCTCACCATAGGGTTGTAGTGTCCATTCACATAGTGGGGGCCAGACTCCATCTCCATTCGCACAATTCATGGAACATGGATTCTTTGAAGAGGCTTTGTTTTATATTTATTTCGTTAATTTTGTTGGTAGTCTAAATTAAGAGTAATTTTGATGTTTTCTTATTTTTCATATTTCTATCGTTATTGTTTAGAGATTTTCATTTTTTTTAGAAGTTAGTAAGGAACATTGTAATGGTATCCAACCCAACCCATTTAAGATTAAGTTTATTTGGTTCAAATTATATAAAAATTTGGCTTAATCTTACTAAACTCAAGTTTTAAATACCAACAAGGGTTGGTCCGAGCGATAACCGTATTTGGATCCCATGCACCCCAATGAGTTAAAGTCTTAGGCGTGGCAAAACTTCTATTGAGAGGGGAGAACCACATGGACTGACAAAGCTGGATACAGGTGGCCAGCCAAATTTCCCAGCGTATATTAATCACCAACAACATAACTAGATACTGCACACCAATAATACGATAAAAAAGAAACTCAAGCCTTAAATATTTGATTTAGGTGAGTAATTAAATGATGGGGATGGTCCTCATGTTAAGGAGGGAGTAATCCCTAATATCATGGCTTTCAAGTCAAATCTCTGTCTTCACAATGATGGGGATGGACCTTCCCACCAGACACGCCTCGCATGAAGCTCCTCTCAGTGACAACCATCGAAATGCCTTTCATGGAATTAAAAGCCTCATCTTTTTTTTTTTGGTGAAAAAACTCATAATTCAACTCATTTCATTCCATTCATTCATTCATGTATGAAACGCCGAACAGGACTCAACATTACCCATTAAATCATCGTCCCTGTGAATAATTTGAAGCCACCAGCTCCAGCTGGTCCACAGCGATGGGACCAACACTATTGCTAATTAAAGAATACTACTATATCTTTTTTCAATCCTAACTAACCTGATGTACATCTAAAAATTTATGGAATTAGGAACCAATCCCATATTGTCAATCAATGAGGACTTCAATCATGTTTTACGGTGGTATTCATTATTATTGCTAAAATTGACAAGGGCAAACGGATACCCATTAATAATATTGACTATTGAGGGGGGCTTGTTTTGGGATGGGATACTCTCCAATTACCGAACACTCGGAGGGTTCTAGTAGGAGAAAAAAGACTCAACAAATAAAATAATAATATTCTATAAATAATAATATTTTATTAGATGAGTCTTTCTCTCTATTACTAGAACCGTCCAGTAAGTAACTGGAGAGAATCCTCATCCACTTGTTTCATATTGGTGAAGTTAACTTGAGTAAGAAGCTAGCTACCTCCTTTTTTGAATGACTACTTGAAGAGATTTTTAGTTAATCTAACTCATAGTACCTTATACGGTTTATTATAGTCTTTATCCTATTTGATCTAGAGAACATTGAGTTTGTTAAAAATTAGGGATGATCTAATATCTAAATATTGGACCCAACTGGCGATAGAAGCTTGAAGATCGTTCGACAAAGGTCGGGGTTCAACCTACTTTAGGTTTAGGTGTGACCGGACTTATCTTTAAATAGATAAAGTTAAGGCCTTTTTGAGAAGTTTATTTAGCTAAAAGATTAAGCTTTAAACCATCTAAAAAGCCTTTTGTGACCATGGAGCTGCTAGACAGTAATACGAGGGGGGAGTTAGCAATAATATTGTGGAGTCTTGATCTTTTTTCATACTACCTGATCATGATTTTAACTAGATGAGAATAACATTATGGCCTTTTTTTTTTGTACCCCCATCAACTCCCATCTACCCCCATCAAATTGCTAAAACCCGAAAATACCCCTGCCCAACTTACAATTCGCTCGGATTTACCTTCATCTAAGGTAAATCCGCTTTGTTATTTTTAAAGTCGGATTTACCTCAGATGGGGGTAAATCCGATTTCAAAAATAACAAAGCGGATTTACCTTAGCTGAAGGTAAATCCGCTTTGTTATTTTGGAAATCGGATTTACCTGGTGGGCACATAAATCCGATTTCCCTAAAAAAAGAGAAAATCGGATTTATCCCACCTAAGGTAAATCCGATTTCCCTAAAAAAAGAAAATCGGATTTATCCCACCTAAGGTAAATCCGATTTTGTTATTAAAAAAAATTGTTTTTTATTTAATTTTTTAAAAAAGGTTATAAAATGCTACTAAAAATCCGTTAAACAGCCAAAACTAATCCAAAAATTATAAAAACACCACTAAAAATCTAATAAAACCAAAATAAGGTTATGCAAATTTTTTCAGATTTTTTGGAGATTATGAAAAATTAAAAAAATTAATATAAAATAGTAAACGATGGAATTTGGGATTTTTTGGAGATTATGAAAAATTAAAAAAATTAACGAACCACACACTAAACAGAACCAAAAGACGGTCGAAATTTGTATCTAAAATTTTATCTGAGTTATTTATTAATTAGGTTAACAAAGCGGATTTACCCCCACATAAGGTAAATCCGCTTTGGTTATTTTTAAAAGCGGATTTACCTTATATGGGGGTAGATCCGCTTTTAAAAATAACAAATCGGATTTACCCCCAATTAAGGTAAATCCGATTTGTTATTTTTCAAAGCGGATCTACCCCATCTTAAATAAATCCGATTTTATTTTTTTAAATTTTTTAGTGGAAATCGGATTTACCTAAATCCGATTTAAATTTTTTAAATTTTTTAGTGGAAATCGGATTTACCTAAATCCGATTTCCAAAAAAAAAAATTGAAATCAGGATACGTTCGGGATTTTTAATTTTTGTGAAGGGCAATTGCGTCTTTTTGCAGGGTCGATGGGGGTAGATAGAGAGGTGGTGGGGGTAAAAAAAAAAAACCCTAACATTATTGAAGACAAAAATTAGTACTACGAATACAATAAACTCCGCACGCACTTTTGGCCCACGCATGACGCATGTTGGATTTGGGAAGAAAATATTGAGCGAATCTATCTATCTATATAACTATAATAAAATCATCTATATAACTATAATAAAATCATGTGTCAGTAAATCGATTATAATAGACACTCGCAAATTTTGGGATCAAATTTGTAAATGACCCGCAAAATGACAAAAAGTGACAATTTTTATGTTTGTTTTTTCTCTCTTTTCTCTATTTTTACTTTTACTTTTTCTCTCATTTTTCTTTCTTTATTTTTCACTCTTTATATTTATCCTCATATCTTGCTTTCAATAATTAAATCTCATTTACTTTTTTTGTGAGCCGCACGGGAGCGGCAACTAGATCGCCAGCGGAAGCGCCAATGAGAGAGGCACCGAGAGCGCCAATGAGAGAGGCACCGGGAGTGCCAACGGGAGTGCCAACGGGAGTGGCATCGGGAATGCCAAAGGGGGTGCATATACTCATTTTTTTTAACTTATTTTTGTAAAAAATCAATAACTACATAAAATTTAGTAAGTTAATATTAAATTATGTAGAATTTACTATTTAGTATAATCTACTCAAACTACTAAAACCAATTAATTTAACCACTACCAATTGTCAAAAAAAAGCGATGCCACTAGCAAAAATTCCAAAATCATTTTTCCTAAAAAAATTAATAATTAAATCTCATTTGCTTTTCTTTTTGTGAGCCGCATGAGAGCGGCAACGAGAGCAGCAACGACAACGAGAGCGCAAACGGAACCGACAACGACAGAGGCAACGGGAGCGCCAACGGTAGCGCCAACGGGGGTGCATATTTTATATTAAATCTCATTTTCATTTTTCCTCATTTTTACTCCATTATTTTTTTATCCAACACAACTATTT
Organism: Astragalus membranaceus; assembly: GCA_039519185.1. Lineage (NCBI taxonomy): Eukaryota > Viridiplantae > Streptophyta > Magnoliopsida > Fabales > Fabaceae > Astragalus > Astragalus membranaceus. The sequence continues at coordinate 168,969,563 of CM076850.1, read as the reverse complement.
TAATAAATTTGAAATAGAGTTTTTCTCTTTTCTTTTATTACATTTTGTAACTTTCAACGTTTTTAGAATTTCATAGCAAATTATAACAAATACAACCCGTGCGTATGCACGGGTAAAATACTAGTTGTGGTAATGTAGATTAGACAATATTGAGTGGAATTGTGGTACCGAGATCTATTTTGACCTCTCCCACCATATATTTTTCTATTCGCACTGATCAGCGATCAAATTCTTGACCAGATGATTAGAGAACTTAAGTATCTACCACTTGTTCTATACCATGTTGGTAGGCAATTTCGTTTCTAAAACCACACAATCAATATTTTTCTTTCACGGTAAAAGACTTTGTTCAATTGAAAATGTAAAAAAAAACTATATAAATAGAATGAGAAAACCCTGTTGGACATTTCTCATTTACATTTTAGAATTAACTCTAAGAGCTAAGCCAATTGAAGTATAAAAAAATAATTAATACACATAGAATGTTTAGAAGTTAAACAAGTATAACCAAATCAATATGGAACCAACCAACACCGTTGGCCTAGTGGCTTAATCTACTCTAGGACACGGGGTCGACCTGGTGCTCCCGTGTTCGATTTCCGCAGTGGACAAACTCGGTGTTGGCCAGTGCGAAATTTGATCCTAAGCACGAGCGGAGATTAGTCTTTCGTTGAAAGCGTTGGGACACTCTGTGGATAGCCACCTGTTGGATTTGGGGAGCACCGAGAGAGAAGAAATGAAATGAAAATTTTCCATTGATTAATTACTGTACAATTCTGCTTATATACAAAGCTCACTTCTTCCAACTAACTGGAACTAATTGCAACAGTAATCTAACTAGCTTAGTTAAATAGTTACCATGCTAAAGTGTACACCTGACTATAGTTACAAATAATATTAACTGTACAATTATCACTAGCTAACATCGGCGATGATCCAAACCAAAAAAAAATCAATATGGAACTTTTGTATAACCAAATCAACATGTATAAACAAAAAAAACTAGTCTTTTTATTTTTTGACAAAAACCTAGTATTTTTCTCAAATTGAGTTAAAAATACTTTTTGCCTTTTGTAACATGCATGGGCAACAGCGAGTCCAGGTGAACAATGAGATCCAACAACGAGCTAATTATCAAGATCACCATTCACCAAGAAATTTTGACATCACATCTTTATTCAAACTCTTAAGGCATTGAGTATATGAGTCACATCTCTATGTATCATTCATTTAGCTCATTCCTAATCTATGTGGAACTGACCACTCACAATTGAATTCTAAACACATTTTAACTATCATTGGTCTCGGCTCTCAAGATTGTCCGATAATTTATTAATTGTTTAGAGGATGATTGATACTTGGAGAGGATCTTGAATTTGGATAAATGTTTTCGACCCCACTTCGATGTCTAGAGATAAGAGATCCTGACTAATTCAAAGTCCAATTTGAACAATAGGAATCAATTTATAAAGTTATAAGATCTTGTAATTCCTATATATAAGATCTTATAATCTATGTTATATATAATATATGTGTGTGTAAAAAATATAACTTAAAAAGGGTGAAAATAAATGGTCCTCATTAGTCCGCGTCCGTGGATCAAGAACCCTAAATATATCAAGAATCCAATCAGAGTATTCAGATTCATGAGAGTATGAATTGAAAGGTCGCATACTCTCGTCCTTTCAAAGGAGAGGAGTGAATACAGAGGTCGATTATTAGCTACCAGTAGCAATATTGCACTGGTCAATTTTCATTTAAATCAACTCGTCGTATTCTACTACACTTTGATTAAATTCCAGCTGATTCCAGATGGTCTACCAAGCCGTATAAGCCACACATAAATAAACCCTGCACCAGCTTATATTATAAAAAAATCAATCAAATGTGGCGAGTGAAGGAAATTTGATAGGAAGCAATTTGATCCACATGTATGAATTTAGTCTTAAATAAAAGAAATAATTTGTTCTGTTGATAGGCCACTTAAGAAATTTAGGACCCAACGGTACTTTTTTCTCTTTTTTCTTTTGGGTTTCTTTAGCGCTATATCACTCGTATTGTATAGGTGGCGTCAAGAATCAAAATTCCTGTATGAATTAGGGCATATGCAAGCACTAGAATAAAGCAATCACCCTCAAATCATAATCACCAAAATATATAATTGGACGTCTGGTTTTTGTTCCTTTTGTACGCCTATACAAGCAGCCAAACTCTATAGAGCGCATTTGCATGTTGTTTATATTTAAAAAAAAAAAAAAGCTAAAATACACTTTTGATCATTTATGTTTCACCAAAATTTTAATTTGGTTTCACTCTCTCTCGACCGTGCCACCATCACCACCACTGCTCTCTCTCTCTCTCTCCCTCCCTCCTCACAGTCAATCTCTCTCCTCCTTTGGTCCTTCTCCTCTTTTCTCTTCCTCCCCTTCATCCACTACAAGAAAATCGACGATTTCCGACGGCAAAATCCGTCGGAAACGCACTGATTTTCGTCGCAAATCAGAGTTTCCGACGGACTTTCCGACGGACGAATTTTCGTCGCAAAAGCGCTCGTCGGAAATAGTTTCCGACGGATAGTTTCGTCGCAAAGGTGTCCGTCGCAAAGTCGTCGGAAACCCGTCGCAAATTTCCGTGGGAAAGTCGTCGCAAATACTGACACCTTTTCATCGCAAATCCGTCGCAAATCCGTCGCAAATGCTTCGTGTTTTATTAATTAAATAGTACAATTTCGTCGCAAATGTTTAAAATGTCGTCGCAAATTTCGTCGCAAATGTTTAAAATGTCGTCGCAAATTCAAAAATTACCCATGAAAATTTCGTCGCAAATTCCGTCGGTACGAAAAAAAATTATGTTTATAAAAATTAGCCATTTGCCAATTCAATTACAGACTCAAAAATTCCCTGCTAATTCAATTCAGACTCAATTTCAGCTTCAGACAGTATTTGTATATCAACCATTCAAGGAGCTATTCCTACTAACATTTCATATAACAAAACATTCAAGCCAGAGTAATGAAAAATAATAAAAACATCATCACTATAGGAAATCATTAAACATATTACCAGAAACATGATACAGGCTACACTGAAACATTCAAAAGTATAGCAGACTCAATTACATTCAAAAGTATAGAAGAAACATTCAAAAGTATGCACAACATGCTTACAGACAATTCTAACTCCCTGTCTATAGCATAGCAGACATATATTGTGTCAATTACATTGTCCAGCACATGCACCAAGAAACCCAGCACTACTATCAGTACCACCCATGCCATTGCAGCCACAAAATAAGAATCAGTCCCAAGATTCGTCACAGCTTTCAAGATAACACAAGCCTGCATAAGTGCATATACATAAACAAACAGAACATAAGTTAGTATAGAAACAAAATAACGATAATAGAAAAATAAACCAGTCACAATTCATTACATAGACAAAACAACCAAGTAATATGATTCATTGATAATAGCAGGAATGACAGTGATTATGCTAGTTACCAATATTTTGAAGAGTGCTAAATATCACCCTGTTAGATGTAACATAGAAATCCAGTTAGTTTCTGTATATAATTCTAGTTCTGTTTCAGTTACAGTTAGTGCTAAACAGAACCAGAATTTCAGGTTCTAAAATATTTGGTAAACAGAACCAGAATATTTGGTAAAACAAATATTTGTAGTCAGATTCATAACTGTTTATAAATGTAAAAGCTAAAAGAAACTGAGATAGTTTGAGAGAAGGAAAACTGTTATTTTCATTTCAATATTCTCAACTTGTAAAACTGATTACAGAAACAACATTTTATATATGCTGTAAACGTGTGCACTGCACAGCTTAAAGTGCACACCCTACTAACTAACTTCTAACAGATCAGAACAACAAATTTAACTAACTGAATAACAATCTAACTGATCAAACAGAAAATACTAAGACTACAAAACAAGCTAACTGAAGTAGCAGGAAAAGCAAATACACTTAGGCTACTAATACACACTTACAATAAAGAAAGGACTGATAATGCACCATTTCAGTTACAGTTAGTGCTAAACAGAATTCTGGTTCTAAAATATTTCAGTTCCTCTAACTCACTGAAAGATGCAATTAGTCCAACCAGAATATCTACAAATGCCACTTCTCGACTCTCCATTGAAACTAACTACTTCAATTATAAGACTTTGCTCCTAAAATGTGGTTATTTATGCATATTTTTTATACATCTACTCAAGCTCTAGTTTATGTCAAGACACCCTTTTCATCTCTTTGCTAAAGACAGACTCAACAGAAACAGAACCAAAACTCATACAACATAACATAATAAAGAGTAAAACTAAAATATCAGTTGTGTTCAATATAGACACACCAGGAACCAACAGTTAAGGCTGCAGAAAGAAAAGGAGAACACCACCACAACTAAAAGGACTATACATATAATGTGCATTGAAGTGAAACATACAGAGAATGTAGAAAGAAAAACGGGAAAAAGAAAATAAGATAATCATTACTATAGTGTATAATTCATAAAACTAAGATATTTTACACATTAATTAAAACATAAATTACCTATGTGCCGTCAATAACCCTTCTCATAAGTGTAGTCTATGTGATCTCCACCGTCTCCATCATCTTCAGCATCGTCCTGGTCATGCTGGGCAGGCTGGTCCTGCTGGGCAGGCTGATCCTGCTGGGCAGGCTGGTCCTGCTCGGGCGGCTGCCAATCAGGTGGAGGTACTGGAATCCCAGAATGGCTAAATACATAGTCAAGAAGTTGTTGTTGTTGTCGTGCAACCTTCTCCTCCTGCCGTGCTATCGCATCCTGCTGTTGTGCAAATTGGTCTGTCAATGACTGGATGATCCTAAGGGCCTCAGGGGACAGGCTCTCACTCGTCGAAGCTCCAGAGTCTAACATATTGCCATATATGCCCCCTGTCCCATACAAACGGCTCTTATTGCGCCCTCCAACAGCTTCCTCCCACAACATCCGCTTCAACTTCTCCAACTCAGCGGGATCTAGTGGTAGATTAGTCTGAGACAACCGCCGGTGAAACTCCTCCTATTAAATGCACACAAAAAATACCAAAAGAATCTAAATTAAATACAACACTAGTGAAATCAAATGTAAACATGTGAGTGAAGCCCTATTAAATAGTATCTGTTAGTATAGTATATCAGTTAGTGTTATTGATGCTGTGCCATCCATTCTAGAATGATCTAAATAGAGTTATATTTCAGTTACAGCAGTGCGCATAATAAGCATGTAACAGATTTATTCAGTGAAAGAATAAGCAGTGCGCATAATAAGCAGTGCGCATAATAAGCATGTAATATTTCAGTTTCAGTTACAGATATATAAATGCATTAGAAAAAGGAAAATTATTTTCAGTTTCAGATATATATTTCAGTTTCAGTTTCAGATATATATTTCAGATTCAGATATATATTTCAGTTTTAGTTACAGATACATATTTCAGTTACAGATTTAACATATATAAGTATCAATTTATATAAGAAAAAAAGGAAAATTAGTTATAATGCATTAGAAAATTGATATATGTTTCTTATAATAAGTACAGTTTTTTTGTTCCTTATCAAAAATATACCTGAGTAACACGAGCACGCTCCTCTACATAGTCGTCTGTGCCCCTCCTAATGTGGGTGCGGCGATGGAGCTCATCTATATGTGGCTTCCGCCCTAACTCCTTGGACTATAATTAAAAATATAAGTTAGAAAATGGTGAATTATAATGGCATGAGGAAAAGATAAGTTTAAGTATATACCATTATCTCTGCATGCTGCAACATGGAGATACAACCTCCAGTGTGCAAGTTTCCTCCTTTTTCTGATGCCTTATTCTTCTTATTCCGCTCACACCTAGCCAAGAATTTTGGATCATTATTCCAATGGTGAAGTAGACGATCATAGACTAGTTCTCCTATCCAATCTGGTCGACGCCCCAGCACACGAACACCTCTGAGCATATCAGCGAGTCGAAGGGCTGCTTTCTTATGAAAAAGATCCCAAACGGCGGCCTCCTGCGACTTACGCCATGCAACTTTCTTCTGCATTGTGAAAACATTTACAAGACAATGTGGTTATCCAATAACTTAACAAGTTTTAAAAAATACGACAAACATTGTGATGATTTAAAATGTACACTTACTCTAAAAGCGTTAAAACAATGATGTTGCTCAACCTCATTAAGCTCCTTCCAAGTAGTCCACGGATAGTGGTATAACTCGCGAATAGTCTTCCTGATAGCCTCTGCGGCTGGCTTACAAGGAAGAAACCTGCAAAGTTAGAACAATCGAAACGATTAAAACACATTATATATATATATATATAAATTTTTTTACATACCCTCCACTCTCAACACGGATGACACATCGTCCGTCGCGTAACCGAATCTCAACCTCCTCAACATCATCAACCTGATCATCATCAGGTATCGCATCATCTCCAGGTGATGGTGAAGGGGTAGGAGTAGGCACTGGCGAAGGGGTAGGAGTAGGAGTAGACATCGGACGAAGGCCAGGTACCGGAATCATTCGATATGGAGGAGTCTGTGACGGTGGAGGAGTCACCCGTGTAGATGAAGTATGACCATGTAAATCTCGGGGAGATGGGGTAGGTGACGGTGAAGGAGTCACTCGTGCAGATGAACTAGAGCCAATATGCAAGGACCTAACCCCAGAGGTCTGCCCCCGCGTCTGCAAGGACATAACTCCAGAGGTCTGCCCTGGCGTCTGCAAGGACCTAAGTCCAGAGGTCTGCTGCTGCGTCTGTGTCTGACGAGTCGGCAATGATCCCACTCTACCTGCTGGTGCTGGGCGTGTCTGTGTCTGTGTCGTAGGCATCTCAGAATAGTCATATGGGTCCTCGACACATATCACCTTCTTACGCCGAGGGACAACTTTAGACTTCCCCTTACTATCATGCGGGGGTCTAGGTGGCGACCAATCACCTCCACCTGATGCCATGCTATAGAGGAAACTAACATAAACATAAACACAAACAATTCAAAAACATAAATATAAACATAACCATAAACAGAGACAACTTCAAAATTCATGAAACAATTCAAACACAAACATAAATTACAAGACATCAAACAATTCAAACACAAACATAAATTACAAAACATTAGAAAACACAAGGATTAATTATATATATCTAATCTTCCGGCCATTCATCATCTTCATCTTCTTCATCATCTTCATCAACTTCATCAACTGGAACCTCATGTGAGTCTTCTCCTTCCAAGTTGTTTGGATCCACTTCTTGACCATAGCTTTCCAAATCACGTAAGTTATAAATTGGTTCAACTTCATTAACTTCATTTACAGGTGACATATCAACCGTCTGATAGGGAACTTCTTCCACCGACTCATCTTCTTCAATGCGAGACCTTGGCTTTGTCTTTATTGCAACACACCAACCTCGCTTGTCTCTTTGAGTTGATGGATAAGGAACATAGTACACTTGTCTCACATTCTGTGCCATTATAAACGGATCATACGCTGGATATCTTTTGTCCATCCGTATGTCCACTCTGTTATACTTCTTATCTATTTTGGTGCCTCTAGCTGACGGATCAAACCAGTCACAATAAAACAACACTATAGTTTTAGGATAGTCTAACACATTGTACTCTAGCTCATAAATGTGTTGGATTACACCATAATAATCATCTTCACCTCCTTCATTGACACCTTTTACATAAACTCCGCTGTTAATTGTTGCTTTGTCTTTCGTCCATGAGTGGGTATGAAACTTGTAGCCATTCACGAAAAATGTGTGATACTCTTTCACATTTGAATGAGGACCATCAGCTAAGTTTCTCAAGTGTTGATTGAATGGAGTTGGTTCTTCGCAGTAAACCTACGTATGTGACATACAAATAAGTTATTTCATAAGGAACACATGATTAAGGTTGAGGAACAAGTAACTCAACACTTACTTGTTGTTTAAACCATGCTGGAAAATTTTCATATATATGAGCAGACGCTTGATCATCTCTTACGTCTTCAGACAACAAGAATGATCTGATCAAATTAGATAATACGTGTTAAATGAGCTGGCAGATATGGACAATTAATTGAATGAAAATATTGATATACATACTCAATGTATGGTTTAACTTCAGTGCAATTGTTCAACACATGAACATGAGCTGACTTATACTCCGCATCCGTTAACCAATGAGTTGACTCCTTCCCAGAATGGCGACCAGATTGGCCAAAGACCGACAACATTAATGGGTGTCTAACACAATCATTTTGCATTTCATTCCTTTTAGTTCTCAACGTGAAATCCGTGAAATAATGTGAGCAAAAGTGGGTTGTTTCACGGTGTAGGTATGACGCACAAATCGATCCTTCAACCCTCGCCTTGTTTTTCACCGATCGTTTAGAATCACCCATGAATCTAGGCATGGCAACGAAACCCATACCCGCGGGGACCGAACCAAACCCGCCTCGATTTGACGGGTTTTCCCCGCTTTGACTGGGTTTGGGTTTGGGTTTGGGTTTTCCCCGAAATTGAAAAACGGGGATGGGACGGGTAATGGGGATATAGGTCCCGTCCCCGAACCCGCCCCGAATATGGGAATTACATTAATACCCCTCCAAAATTAGAAACCCTAAAAACACAAACACCCACCTAACACAGTAACACACTAACACGTTCTCTCCAATCCCTCTCTCACGACATCACAGCGCCTCTCCAATCCCTCTCTGCGCCTCCGTCACAGCGCCGCTCCAATCCGTCTCTCACTCCGTCTCTGCGCCTCCGTCTCTGCACCTCCGTCTCTGCACCTCCGTCTCTGCACCTTCTTCTCGCGCTTCTTCTCGCGCTTCTGGTATTGTTCACCCTTCTCCATCATTGCTTTAATCTTGCTCTAATCTTGTTGCTTTAATCTTCTCTGCTTTAATCTTGCTCTAATCTTGTTGCTAATCTGGTTGCTAATCTTGTTGCTAATCTGGTTGCTATAATCTGCTTTAATCTTGCTGTATCTGTACAATTTGCTTTATCTGGTTGCTATAATCTCCTTTAATCTGCCTTAATCTTGCTGTATCTGTACAATCTCCTTTAATTTCCTTTAATTTGCTATAATCTCCTTTAATTTGCTTTAATCTTGCTGTATCTGGTTACTTGAATAGAATTTCTTGTCGGTTCTTATTGTTTGGAGTGAGTTGTAATCCAGAAAATTGTGAAAAAGTTTGCTTCCTAATTTCCTTTTTCTATTGTTTGCTCTTCAATATTTGCCTCTTCCTCTCTTTTAGTTTTATATACATTAAAAAGAACTGGTTTTGAGTTTTACCTCTCATTGGTCTGTTGCAGTTTTTTTTCTCAGGTTTTTTGTTTTACATTACTTTTGATTGGCATGCACACCAGAATCAAGATATGAAGTAGTATATCAGAATTAGGATACTGATAATCCTTTCCTTACTTATATGGTGTTGTCTGTTTGTATTTTTTAAACTAGTATAAGCTTCTAATCTCTAAATTTCATTTATTTTATCAATAGTTGGAACTTGGAAGTAGCTATATTCCTCTCTGTTTCACTCACACACATTAGAAAGGTATTCTGCATATTGTGTAATGGTTATGCATCCTTCGATTCCTTTCAAGGTTCAAACGTTGTAATTCATCATTATAGTGCACGGCTACTCTTGAAAGATCACTAAGGCAGAAAGCTGGATGGCAAGAACTCAAAAAAAGGGAAGAGTACACTGAAGAAACCTCAATACCAGGTATGAGGTATTAATTCTTTTAACAAAAAATTAGAATTGCATTATATCAATAAACGAGTAGGCTTGATGGTCTTGTAACTTGTTTCTATTTCAGTTGTGTTATGTTGATCCCGGAATTGCTAGTGACGAGGAGATGGAAAAGCTCAAGACAATTGATAGTGTCTTCCTTGAATTATAGACAACCATATAAAGTACTTTGCTAAATCCAGACATTTATTCTGACTGTAACTTCATTACATTAGAGGAGATATTTAAGAAGAAACTAGTTTTTTGAAAGGATACAGGTGCTTTTCATGGTATATAGAACTACAAACCTATGAAGTTTCGTCAAAGCTCTGTAATTGTCGAGAACGGTGACTGCAGGTCTTGAAGGGTACTTGAATCTCACATTTTCAAATTCGACATTTCCTTGGATCCTCTCAGATTTTGAGTCATCTGGTTTATCTGGTTCGATTTCAGTTTTACGGTCAAGGGTTTTGAATGCTGGGGTTAGTATATTAATAGCAGTGATAACAGTTGGGATCAATGTGTATAATTCTGTGATAGAAGGAACTGTGAGAGAAAATATTTGGTATGCTCTTATTCCATCTTTGAAGCTGGCTTGACGTCTATCAACCAGTATTGTAGTAATATGGATTCAATGGTGTATAATTCAGTGTATAATGCTTTTACCCCAGATACTGGGAGATATGATGTAATATGGATTCAATGGTACATTGGTCATCTCACTGATGATGATTTTATTGCTATACGTTGACATTTTGGATAATTGATATTTTGGTTATATGTTGTAGTATTGCATTGATTTTATGTTGTGTTAAATTTCGGGTTTGGGGTGGGTTTGGGTGTGGGGTAAGTTTTGGATTTGGGGGCGGGTTCGGGTTTGGGTTTGGGACAGGTAAAAACTACTTTTAAATTTTAAAAAATGAATTCCACTGTGGGGACGGGGTTGGGACGGGGATCCCCGAACCCAACGGGTTCGGGGATGGGGATCAATTCTTCATCCCCGTTTGGGTTTGGGACGGGGAACGGGGATGAATATGGGAATCGGGAATGGGGATGGGGAATGTTAAACCCGTCCCCGCCCCGCCCCATTGCCATGCCTACATGAATCTATAAAACAACTTGATTAGATGAAAAATTATATTTACCTCAAATGGAAAAAATGAATTAGTTCTCAAAATGATACCTTTCAAATGGATACATCCACCTGTACTGAACCGGTCCACCAAGTCTTGCTTCATATGCTAGATGAACAGGGAGATGCTCCATAGAATCAAAGAAACCAGGTGGTAATATTCTCTCCAACTTACATAGAATGAATGAAATGTTCTCTTCCATCCTAACAAGGTCGGCATCTCTTAAAGATGCAGAACAAAAATCCTTAAAAAATTGACTCACTTCAGTTAGCGGATTAAGAACATGCCCAGGTAAAGAACTAAATGCAATAGGGAGTAAACATTCCATAAATACATGACAATCATGACTTTTCATCCCAATCATTCTTCTCTTGTTCACATCAACACATCTCGCCAAATTAGAAGAATATCCATCCGGCATTTTGAGTTCTTTTATCCACTGATAAACTGAATTTGTTTGTTCGAGAGTTAATGAGTAACATGCTTTGGGTTTGAGCATCTTTCCATTAGTTTGTGGCTTCAAATTTAAGTCCTTTCGATTGCAGTAAAGAGCAATGTCCAATCTCGCCTTATCATTGTCCTTGGTTTTGCCCATTATGTTCATCACTGTGTTAAATATATTGTCAAAAAAGTTCTTCTCTATATGCATAACATCGAGATTTGTCTTAATAAATTATCTTTCCAATATGGGAGATCCCAAAAGATACTCCTCTTTGTCCAATTATGCGCCTGTCCATATCCATCAAATCGAGAAACAAGAGGATCATCTGTGATTTTTGGAAAATCTCTAACTCTATCCCAAACCTGATCTGGAGTAAACCGAGGAGGCGGCCCATCTTTTCAACTACATTCTTCTTAAATGCATTCTTGTTCCTTCTAAATGCATTATCATGTGGTAAAAACCTACGGTGCGAGTCAAACCAAGAACTCTTACCCCCGTGTTTCAAGGTAAATGCCTTTGTATGCTCCATACAATGTGGACATGCTAATTTACCATGGGTTTGCCAACCAGACAACATGCCATAAGCAGGGAAGTCATTAATGGTCCACATCAAAGCAGCTCTCATCATGAAATTCTCTTTCCGTGCGTAATCGTAAGTCAAGACACCATTCCACAACCTCTTTAAATCATCAATTAGTGGTTCTAAATAGATGTCAATGCCTGCTTTTGGATTTTCTGGGACAGGAATCAAACAAGTCAAAAACATGTAAGGTTTAGTCATACACATCTCAGGGGGAAGGTTGTATGGGGTAACAATAACGGGCCAGCAAGAATATGGCGAAGCCGATGCTTGGGTATATGGCGTAAAACCATCAGAGCATAACCCAAGCCGTATGTTGCGTGGATCCGCGGCAAAATCAGGTTGTACCCGATCAAAGTGTTTCCATGCTTCCCCATCAGACGGATGGCGCAACACGCCGGGACATCTATTCTCAAAATGCCACGTCATTTCCCCTGCAGTGTGCTCGGATGCAAACATTCTCTGCAACCTTGGAATTATTGGCAAGTAGAACATTGACTTCACCGGAACTGGTTTATTCTTGCTACTATTCCCCCTTTTGCGATACCTCGGCGCATTACAAAATTTGCATTCAAGTAGCGCAGCATCATTTTTCCCAAACTCATTATCATAATACAACATGTGACCTTTTGGACAGCAATCAATCCTTCTAGCTTCCAATCCCAACTTAGAAACTAACCTCTTAGCCTCATAAAAAGTCTTTGGCAAATTTTCATTCATAGGCGTCACAGCTGACATCATATCACATATCAAGTCCATTCCCACCTCAGAAGTATTACTCAATGATTTGAGAGCTAAAAGCTTTGCACAAATCGATAACTTTGAGCTTGATGACCCTTCAAACAATGGCTTGTTTGCATCTAACAACAGATTATAAAATGTTTGTGCTTGCTCATTCAGAAGCTCATCCATGTTATCGTACTGTTGCTCCTCAAATGACACATTCACCCCAAGACCGTCACAAACCATATTCTGCATCAAGTCGATTTGTTCACCACGTCCTATATCCGCGGAATTACTTGAAGAACCCCTGCAATTTTCGCCAATCAATGGGACGACATCAAACCCTTCTTCACCATTACTAGTCCAAATCCAATAATTGGGCCTAAACCCATTCTCTTCAAGTGTTTAATGACCTCCGTTGGACTCTTAATCTTACCACATTCACATTTGACGCACGGACATCGAATCCCACCTTCAACTCTAAATTGTTCTTGACTAATTGCAAAAAGAACAAACTCCCACACGCCATCTACAAAAGATTGTTTCAAACACGCTCTTTTTGGAAACAACCTATCATACATCCAAAGGCGGTGCGAAGGAGGAAATTCCATTCTGCATATTTAAAATTGCCGATATATCAAATAGAGAACGATGGATGTCCATCAAGAGAGAGAACGTGAAATGTATTTAAACGATGGATGTCCACCGAGAGAGAACAAGACATGATACATTTCATATCATATTAGCTAATTTCAAATTAAAGAAAGCACTTAGCTAATTTCATATTAGCTAATTTCAAATTAAAACTATAGAGCTAATTTCAAATTAAAACTATAGAGCTAATTTCAAATTAAAGAAAGCAAATATAGAAAAAATCAAGTTACTTAACAAATTCAATATACTTTTACTCATGCCCAAATATTGCATCCATCCATATTCAATCAATACTTTTACACATAACTATCTAGACAATGACATATTAAATCAATCCCTCTTCCAACATCAATAAGTTGTCAAGAGTGGGGAAAAAAGATTAAAAACACCAAGACCAAGGAATCTAATTGTTGTGACCAAGGAAAGCAAAGCACAAACAGGTAAGAGGCATCAAGACCATCCAGCTTCCATTTCAGTTTGAATAAAGCATGTAGATGTATGAAGGAAAAGCATGTAGATGAATGAAGGAAAAGCAATTATCAACACCAACAGATTATGAAAAATGAAGTAAAAGCATGTACATGAATGAAGGAAAAACATTTATCAATAAGGGAAGTGAAGCGATTGCATCCAGGTTTGTTTTCTACATGCTTTTCCTTTATGAAGTAAAAGCATGTACATGAATGAAGTAAATGAAGTAAAAGCATGTACATGAATGAAGGAAAAAACATTTATCAACAACAACAAATTCTAGAAAATAAAGGAAAAGCAAGTAAAAGCATGTACATGATTAATTTTTGTGATTCGTAAGTGTTTACAGATTTTTCAAACTTAAATAAATGTGCATACAAATTCATATATATGCATATAAAACACCATTAGTAAGCTTCAATTCAAAATACTAATTAGAAAGTCATACATAAATCAAAGTACTACAACTTAACAAGTCATACATAAGCACTAAGATAAGCGACTAATAAGTATTAACATATTTAGTATTAGTATTATATATTATTGAATAGGTATTGACATTCTTTTAACAAAAAGAAATAGTTTACTCAGGAAGTGAATGACACAAACACAGAAGCAAAGTAAAATCAAAATAGAATGCAAAACAAAGGTTAATAGAATACAGATGCAAAATAGAATACAAATTAATAGATTCAAAAACAAAATAGAATACAAAACAGAGGTTAATAGAAGTAAAAAAGATGTTCATAGAACCAAATATAGTAGAAACAGTAGAGACATTGAATTACACAAATGCAAAATGAAAGAAAAGCATCACACAGCAGCTGCGAAAGAAAAGAAGCAGTTTCTTCTATAGTTTTACACACACACACACGCATGCAAGAATATTCTTCAGCAACCCATTACCATTACACAACAAAAATTCAATCACTAATTAAGCAGATAGGTACAACATAATTTATGATTCGAAGAAAGTTGCAGAAATCGATCAATAGAGTAGTTTAGAGAATGACTTACATGGTAGGGTTTGCCAATTTGGTGATTTTGTAGCAATGTTTTTGATGACAAAACCAGCTGCAGCAACAGAGTGGAAAAGGTAAGAACACGATTCTGGAAATTGCTTGAATGGATGAAACCCTCAAAGATAACTAATAACAATAGTAGTATATCATTTGAAAGACTGGATGGTAAAGATGCATGTAATGTTAGTCAATATCCTAGAGTTGACTTTAGCATGTAATGTTAGTCAATATCTCAAGAACTCCAAGATGAACAAATGTGTGGGGACAAAAGATGCATCAAATTGCTATAAATTTGAATAACTTGAATTTTTAGTGCTCTTGCCATGATACTGTTATATCCAAATCTAAGTAATGTAGATTTATTTCCTGTATTTGTGAAGGTCTACTGCAGGAAATAAAAGATAGAATAATGTAAAGTTGACAAGAAACACCAAACCAAATTTCAAGAAACACCAAACCAATTTTGATTCAACAATTTTATCACTGCCCAAAATATGCGGACCTCAATTACTAGACCTCCTAACACAACGTTGTTGAGAGAATGAACAAACAAATAGATAAAAAAGAAGTGAGGCTAAAATATATCATCCAAATCAGTTTAGGGTTTTAATCAATTTAGGGTTTTAATCAATTTAGGTTTTTCATCAAATAAGTTTAGGGTTTTAATCAATTTAGGTTTGATTCCAAATCAGAGGTTCATAAGCAGCAAATAAGTTTAGGGTTTTAATCAATTTAGGTTTTTCATCAAACAATCAGGAAGAGAGAAGAAGAAAGCTACATACCTGTGCTTTAATCAGGAAGACTCAGAAGCACGCAGGAAAAGAGAAGATGAAGAAAGCTTCCGTTGATGGCTTCGCGGAGGAGGGCTTCGCTGTTCTCGCGAGAGAGAAGAAGAGAGAAGGCTTCGCGGAGGAGGGCGGTGGAGGACGGAGGAGGGCTGTGGAGGACGGAGGAGTGCGGTGGAGGACGGAGGAGTGCGGTGGAGGAGGACGGACGAGGGCGGTGGGGGCTGGAAGAGGGCGGAGGAGAGTGAGTGACAAAAATGAAAAAGGTGTAAAATGAGAGAACTGATGAAGCTGCGCAGGGTTTTATGAGACTTTATAGTTTGCGACGGATATTTTGACATTTCCGACGACAATATCTGTCGGAAATTTGCGACGGATAGAAATCTTCGTCGCAAACATGAGCGGGAAGTTTAGTGCCTGTTCTGTTGAACATTTGCGACGACGTTTTCGTCGCAAATCCGTCGGAAATTGCGACGGATAAGGATTCGTCGGAAATTTTCGCAGGAAACAAGGTTTATTCTTGTAGTGATCTTCATCCCAAATTAAAAAATTAGGGTACCCAAATTTGCAAGTGAAGAAATCAACGTTTACTTGGATTTGTTCAGTTTACTCTTGTTTCCAAACCCTAATTTTTCAATTTGGAAATGAAGATGAAGGGGGAAGAGAAAATAGGAGAGGAACTGAGGGAGGAGAGAGAGAAGAGAGAGAGAGAGAGAGAGAGAGAGAGAAAAGGGAGAGAGACAGTGAGAGCGTGGTGCTGTGCGGTGGGATCTGGGGATGAAGATGAAGCTTTGGAATCAATTAGGAAGGCTTTGTAATCAATTAGGAAGGCTTTGGACACATTTTAAAATCTGGGACAGAAAGATCAGCACGGGTCGTGCTAAAATCAGCACGGGTCGTGCTGACTTATCAGCATTTAAAATCTGGGACAGAAAGATCAGAACGGGTCGTGCTGACTTATCAGCATTTCCAGAAATCCTGTTTTCGTGTGAAATTCCCATTTCGATCGATTTCGAAACTTATTCCGATCGATACCCAAACATAACAACACATCGTTCAGCAACAACAATCATCATACATATAATCAAATCGTCCAATCTCAATCATTCAACCATTCATAACTAAATACATTTTCACAATTACGGTTTTCGCAAAACAACGGCTTTCAACGAAATCGAACGAAACGAAGAACACGAACCACATTCTCAGTTACATGCAAGGTTGACACAATAAAATTGAAAACCCTAAGCAACTATAGAACTCACCTCTTGTGATGAAAATCACAGACGACGACAAATGAACGGAATTCGACACCGACTCGTCTACTCGAACTTTTCCTCATCTTGAATTTCTCGTTTCCTCGAACATCAAATCGATCCCGAACGAATCCTCAAACGTGACTAGCTACTGAAGCTTCCCAAATGCATCTCGAATCAACATTGTAATCCCCTTTTTACTCTGATCTAACCCCAATTTCTAGAACGTGACAACTAACTTCAATTTGGTTTGACAACATCTGAACGCTGTTTTGCAATAGGCATAATTAATTCAATTCTTAAGCAAAACCGTCGGAACAAGTGCCTAACATGAAGGAAATTCTGTCTAGTTTCTGAGGGTTATGGTTTCAAACTGATGCAACCATTATTTAGAGAGTTATAACGAAAATAAGGGGACTGGGTCAAAACTGTGACAGATTTAGAAACGAAACTCGTGGACATGATATCTCCCTCCATACCTAATGAAATCGGATGATTCTTGTGTCTATGTTGAAGCATTTTGTGTCTAGTTTCTAAAAAAATAAAAATGAGCTTAATCGGAGTCCGGTACAGTGAGATATATGGTAATCACTGAAGGTGGGTCACATGGGTTTCATACAGGATTTCTGTTGAACTTGTATCTTCAACCTCTAACTTGATTTCCAGCTCCAACTCTTTTTAAAATCGAACCAGCAACTGATCCTTCTCTGGACACTATCTCAATCAACAATGTAGCTTGCTATTGAGCTTTAAAACTGAACCTTGAACCTTGATAACTCTATTTTATATAGAGATATTCATACAAATAAACTTGAGTTATTGCTTATTTTCAAGAACATTTATATATATTTATAGCTTATTTATCAAGGAACAACATTCTAAGTATTCAAATGGATAAAGGGCAATGATCTAGGCAAAATGCACAAATCTTGTTAGGTTTGATGTTTTTGTTCAGTGCAGCTACTGCAGGAGTGAGAACACTGCCAACACCAGGAGTGGAAACACCAGGAGTGGAAACACTAACAACACCTGCTAAAATTCTGCAGTTAATACCAAAACATCTAAAGACCATTTCAATGCTTCCACACTTGATTAGTGACGTCATGCCTAGTCACCTGGAGCTGAGCCACTTGCTGAAGTCGGCGATACACATAAAAATCAAGTTGCAAGACTAAAGCTTATCTAAAAGACATGTGGCACTTCTCCAATGGACCTCATCTTTTGTTATGCATGCAAGCGACCAAACCTGTGCAGCTTGCTTGATTGGTTGTCAACAAACTAACCATGTTCAGTTCCCTCAGCTTATCTTTCGCGCCAAAGGAAACCCCTTGCAAGAGGAAAGCTTTCAAGCCTATAAATAGATATCAAATCTTCACAAGAAAAGAATCTATCATCCTATCTTCTATTATCTTTCACATCTTTAAATCTTTTATCTTTTAGTTTAGTTTAGGTTTAGTTTATTTTCATTTTAAGTTTCTAAGGAGAGGAAGGTGAGGAAGTGCTTGACAACCATTCCCTTCACTTCTACTTTGAAGAAATTCGTGTAAGAAATCTTTATTGTACTTCAACTTGGGAACTTAATGCAAAAGATCTTCTATTCAAGTAATCTCTACTCTTTTAAGTTCTTTTGCCTTATTATTCATTTACTTATGTTCTTTGCATATTCTTTGCTTTATAACATGAGTAACATGAGCTAAATTCCCTTAAGTTGAGATGTTCTAACCTTGTAATGAACTTCTAACTATGTTATTATGGTTTATGGAGTGTAAACACTTTAAACTCTTGCATAACACTTCTTTCAACTTATTCTGGAATTGATCACTTTAGAATAGGTAAAACTTGTAGCAGCAGACATGGGCTACATTTATGAACTCAAGAGTTAATAGGAACAAGTATTTAATAAAGGAAACTTTGTTAAATATATGCTAAGACCTAGACATAGGATAGCATAGTTCTTAGGATAATAAAATTACA
Organism: Astragalus membranaceus; assembly: GCA_039519185.1. Taxonomy (NCBI): domain Eukaryota; kingdom Viridiplantae; phylum Streptophyta; class Magnoliopsida; order Fabales; family Fabaceae; genus Astragalus; species Astragalus membranaceus. Next base: position 168,950,768 of record CM076850.1, on the reverse strand, counting down.
AGAGTGAACCTATTTAGCAACTTGGATCATTGTTAGGAGGCAAGGGAGGAATTGACAAACCTTTCTTTACTGTAGAAAACAAAGATCATAAGAGCTTGTAATGAAACTCTGAAGAGAAGTGCTGAAAGGCATAAACTGATGCACCTACATCCAGTGTTCCCACACTACATACTCCATTAAAACACTTAGAAGTAAAGTACTTGGTGAAAACATCTCAACTACTTTTTCCAACTGATTTCTCACACATTTTATTGCTTATTATTATTTTACTTACTTTGAAAAACTCCAAACCAAAAATACTGAATAGTGTAGACACACTAAGTGTACACTTTGAACTACAAAAATTTACAATACATAATCCCTGTGGGTTCGACCTTTCTTATCACTTTATTACTTGTGTGACTATGTATACTTGCATATTAAAATACCACACCAAGTTTTTGACGCCGTTGCCGGGGATTATAGTAAAATTTTGTTGTTTAGATTGTTAATTTAGTGTTTTATTAGTACTACTGGTATTCTGTTTTCTGTGCAGAAACACTTAGTGCAGAAACACTCAGTGTGGAAACACTAGTTTATGCCCAGAGATAGACCACCAGAATTTGATTGTGATCCAGAAATTGAGAGAAGATTTAGGAGATTGCTAAGACAACAAAAACAAAGACAACAAGACTACAGAACAATGTCTCACCACAGTGAAGATGCCTCAGTGAGAGGAGGACCTAACTCACATCAACAAACTGAAGGTGGACCAGATCACAGACAACAATTTATTCAAATGGGACCAACAGGTATGATTAATGATAGAGATAGACCTATGAGAGACTATGCTCAATATGACCAGCAGCACATACAAACTAGTATTGCTAGACCTCAAATTGATGCTGTTCATTTTGAATTTAAACCTATGATGTTTCAAATGTTGCAAACAATTGGTCAATTTGGTGGATCCCCACATGAAGATCCCCATGAACATTTAAAACAATTCATAGAAGTTTGTAGTAACTTTATCATTCCTGGCATTAGTGAGGATGCATTTAGGCTTAAGTTATTTCCATACTCTTTGAAAGATAGGGCAAAATCATGGCTAAATTCTATGGAGCCCAATTCTATTCATACATGGAATGAATTAGCTGAAAAATTCTTAAGCAAATATTTTCCTCCTATTAAAAATGCTAGGATGAGACATGATATTACATCTTTTAAGCAAAAAGAATTTGAATCATTGTTTGAAGCATGGGAAAGATGGAAAGAACTTTTAAGAAAATGTCCACATCATGGTTTACCTGTCATTATACAAATGGAAACTTTTTACAATGGTCTAGAACCACAAACCAGAGTGATGCTTGATGCATCAGCTGGTGGTGTTCTTTTGAATATGTCTTATAATGAAGCATGTGATCTTATTGACAAAATTGCTACAAATGGTTCAAGTTGGCCTACTGAGAGGGTAAGTGCTCAAAAGAGAACCTCTGGAGTACATGAGATTAATGATCTATCAGCCCTATCTGCTCAAGTAGCCACTTTAACCAATCTGATCAAACAGTGCACTAGTGTACCTACATCTAGTGTAGCAACACCTAAAGAAAACACTGCAGCAGCTGTAGAACAAGCCCCTCCAGGAACTACAAGTTGTGTGTATTGTGGAGGAGGCCATCTATATGAAGAATGTCCTAGCAACCCTGTCTCTGTCAATTATGTAGGTTACAATAAAAATAACAACCCTTACTCTAATACCTACAATCCAGGATGGAAGAACCACCCAAATTTTAGGTGGAACAGTTCTAATGCACCTGCACCAAGTACTCCTCCTGGATTCCTACCTCAAAGCCAACAAAGATCAAACCCACCTGCCAGTGCCAACTCTCTAGAAGAATTGCTTAGATCATTCATTAGTGAAACTAGAACTGCTAGGCAAGCTCATGATATATCAATTAAGAACCTAGAGAACCAAGTAGGGCAATTAGCAACTGCTTTGCAGCAAAGACCAGTAGGTACTTTGCCATCAAACACAGAAGCTTCACCCTCACAAAGGCAAGGTAAGGAACAGGTTAAAGCTATATCTTTAAGAAGGGGCAAGGATCTAACAGAACCATATGAGCTTGAAGGTACAGAGAAGGGAGAAAAAAATAAAAAAAATTCTCAAGATGCAGAAACACCTGGTGTTCCTACATCTCCTACTCCAAGGTTAGTACCAGAATACCCTCCTCCTCCTTTTCCTCAAAAATTAAAAAAAATACATGAGGAGAAGCAATTCAGTAAATTTTTAGATGTTTTAAAACAATTGCATATCAATGTTCCCTTGATAGAGGCACTTCAACAAATGCCAAACTATGCTAAATTCATGAAAGATGTGCTTTCTAAAAGAAGAAGATTAGGGGAATTTGAAACTGTTGTTATGTCAAAAGAATGTAGTCTGATTTTACAAAACAAAATTCCAAGGAAGCTAAAGGATCCAGGTAGCTTTACAATCCCTTTTTCAATAGGTAAGTACTATACAGGAAGAGCATTATGTGATTTAGGTGCAAGCATCAATTTGATGCCCAAATCTATCTTCACAAAGCTAGGGATTGGAAATGCAAAACCTACCACATTGACACTATCTTTGGCAGATAGATCAATTGCATATCCAGAAGGAATTATTGAGGATATATTGGTGCAAGTTGACAAGTTTGTGTTTCCTGCTGATTTTGTTATACTTGATTTTATTGCAGATGAAGAAGTGCCAGTCATACTTGGAAGACCATTCTTGGCAACAGGGAAAACACTGATAGATGTGCAAAGAGGAGAGCTAACCATGAGAGTGAATGATCAAGAAGTAAAATTTAATGTCTTGAATGCTTTGAAGTATCCTGCAGAGGAGAGTGAAGAGTGTTCATCAATCTCACTTGATCATTTGGTAGAGAAGCAGTTCCACAAGCAGTATGATCACCTTGTCAATGCACTAGCACTTGATGTTTCTGTATTGCCTGCGGAGAAATTTATTGAAGAAAGCATATTGCCCAAGGAACAAGCTACACCTAAGGTATGGGTTAGAACTTATGAATCTCTTAATTTAGAAAATCCCAACCTTAAAGAAAATGTACCTTCTATTGAACAACCTCCTAAGCTAGAATTAAAAGAACTACCTAAGCATTTAAAATATGTTTTTCTAGGTGAGGATAATACCCTTCCTGTAATCATAGCTTCTGATCTATCTTTAGAACAAGAGGTTGATTTAATTAAAACCTTGAGAAAACATAGAAAAGCTATAGGTTGGCAAATGTCTGACATTAAAGGGATTAGCCCCTCAACATGCATGCATAGGATAATTTTAGAAGAAAATTCTAAAAATAGCATAGAAGGGCAAAGAAGATTAAATCCAGTAATGAAAGAGGTTGTTAAGAAGGAAATAATTAAATGGCTAGATGCTGGTATTATCTACCCTATCTCAGATAGTGCATGGGTTAGTCCTGTGCAATGTGTTCCTAAAAAGGGTGGAGTCACAGTTATAGCCAATAAAAATAATGAATTAATCCCAACTAGAACTGTAACAGGGTGGAGAATCTGTATGGATTACAGAAAACTCAATAAGGCCACTAAGAAAGATCGTTTCCCCTTACCCTTTATAGATCAAATGTTAGATAGTTTAGCAGGAAAGGAATTCTATTGTTTCTTAGATGGTTATTCAGGATACAATCAAATAGCAATTGAACCTAAGGAACAACAGAAAACCACCTTTACTTGTCCTTATGGTACTTTTGCCTTTAGAAGGATGCCTTTTGGACTTTGTAATGCTCCTGCTACCTTTCAAAGATGCATGATGTCAATCTTTTCTGACTTCATTGAGCAATCAATGGAAGTCTTCATGGATGACTTTTCTGTTTTTGGAGAAACATTCTCATTGTGCCTTTCAAACTTAGAAGAAATTCTTCAAAAGTGTGAAGACACTAACTTAGTGCTTAATTGGGAAAAATGTCATTTCATGGTAAAAGAAGGCATTGTGCTTGGTCATAAAATATCAAAAAAAAGGTCTTGAAGTAGATAGGGCAAAAATAGAGGTAATTGAGAAACTACCACCTCCATCAACAATCAAAGGGATTAGAAGTTTTTTAGGTCATGCAGGATTCTATAGGAGATTTATCAAAGACTTTTCAAAAATTTCAAAACCATTGTGTATGCTTTTGCAACATGATGTACCTTTTAATTTTGATGAATCTTGTGTAGAAGCTTTTCAAAAACTAAAAAAGGCCTTAGTTACAGCACCAGTTGTAGTCACTCCAGATTGGAGTAAGCCTTTTGCACTCATGTGTGATGCTAGTGACTTTGCAGTAGGAGCAGTCCTAGGGCAAAGATATAACAAAGTGTTTCATACCATATACTATGCTAGCAAAACACTAATTGAGGCTCAAATGAACTACACTGTGACAGAGAAGGAACTATTAGCAGTGGTTTTTGCTTTTGAAAAATTTAGATCATACTTGGTAGGCACCAAAGTAATTGTGTACACTGACCATTCTGCCATCAAGTATCTAATTTCTAAAAAAGATGCAAAACCTAGGCTAATAAGATGGGTTCTATTACTTCAAGAATTTGATCTTGAAATAAGAGATAAGAAAGGAGTAGAGAACCAAGTGGCTGATCACCTCTCTAGACTTGAAAGTAATAATACAGGTACAATTGAAGAAATCAAGGAAAGTTTCCCTGATGAGAAATTACTAGCAATTACCATGAATACAGTCAGTGTTTCTGCACTCAGTGTGGCCACACCTCATGTTTCAACACCATGGTATGCAGACATAGTAAATTTCCTTGTAAGCAAAATTGTACCATGTGACATGAACTATCAACAGAAAGAAGGTTCTTCCACATAGTAAAACAATACTATTGGGATGACCCTTACCTATTCAAGATATGTCCTGATCAAATCATGAGAAAATGCATTCCTGAAGAAGAACAGCAAGCAGTGCTCCTGCATTGTCATGCTGCACCATATGGAGGTCACTTTGGAAGCCAAAGAATAGCAGCTAAGGTACTTCAATCAGTTGATCTATATGATGCAACCACTGATACCACTTTCAAAGTAAATGGACAAAGAGTGAAAATGTACTATGGAGAGCATGTAGAGAGAGACAAGATCACCACTCACTTTACAAAACCTTAGACCAAGGTACAAGTCAGGCTGTAAGACTCTTAAAACAAGCGCTTGAGGGAGGCAACCCATCACTATATAGTTAAAATTATTATTATTTTGTGCAATTTCATGTTTTGTTATTTTGCAGGAAAAACAGGACAACAGAGTAGCCAGTGTTCCCACACTAGGTGTTTCCACGCTTAATGCAGCTACACTGCCTACTCTGGTGTTAAAATAATTTAGAAGAAAACTGTCACTTGACAAATCATCAACTTAGTGGAATCATCTCTGATCAAGGGTTAGAAAGTGGCGTGTTAAGTCTAAGTTTCCACGTGTTGGCTTGCATGTTAGGCCACACAACTTAACGGCTATAAACCTCAACTACCAAATCCCACTAACCCTTTCACATAACCTAAAATTCAATTTTCTTCGTCCCTCTCGCAAAAAACCGATCAAAAATCCTCTCCACTCACAAACAGTTTCTCAATCTCAAACACTCCAAAATCTTAAATGGCTAAGAAACAAGCTGCCTCTAAAAACACTGGGAAAGGATCTGGTGTGGAAACTCAGGCGAAAAAGGGAAAATCAGGAGTACTAGCATCAATGGAAGCAATCCCTGGATGTGAGCACTTTTGGAACATGAAGTTTCTGCCTGAGCGTGGTTTCAACTTCGCAAAAGCTCATCATTCATTCCTCTCCACTGTCAACAACATGCATTGGGAAAGATTTGTTCAAACTCGAGCCTACTACTTGGAGCAATTGGTGCGATAATTCTACTCAGGAATTCAGAATAACAGAGGAGGTACTGTATTCTTCTCCAAGGTTAGAGGTAAGAAAGTTTTCTTTGACCCTGCTAGAATCAATAAGCACTATGATCTCACATACACTGGTAATGCATTTGAAGTAAAACTAGAGACCTATGGAAAGAAGCAAATGACTAAAATCAAAGAAAGAGTAGCAATAGAAGGATCTCAGTGGGAGAAATTCACAAATACTGAATTCAAACTTAAAACTGGTGAATTGATCCCTGAGCTTGGTAGTTGGCATTTATTCATTGATACATCAATTCTCCCTACTTCACACACTTCTACATTATCTAAAGATAGGTTGATTCTTATTGATTCAATCCTATGTGAGGATAATGTGGACATAGGGAAATGGATAGCTAAAGAAATTGTAGAATGTCAAGCCAAGGAATCTGGATTCTTATATTTCCCATGCTTAATCACTGAATTGTGTTAAAAGCAAGGAGTTGTTACTTCTGATCTAGAAAAAGTCTACAGAAAAACCCCTCCTAGTGGTCTGTCTGCTGAAGTTAAGGATAGAGTGAGGTCAGTGAAAATCAAAAGTACTGTAGAGCAGGAAGTGTCTGAACACTTGGTGCAGAAACTCCAAGCTGTCTGGAAATTTCAAAGAGAACAGCATGAATGGTTGAAACTAAAATTGGATGATCCTGAAGCAGAAATAGAATCCCCAATTTTCCCTAATTGGGTGATTGATGAAAAAGAAGAAGTGGAAAAGGAAACTGATAAGAAAGAGAGGAAAGTAAAGAGAAAAAGAGATACTGAGAAAGAAAAGAAGGGAAAGAAACCAAGAGTGGAGGAAGAAATTGAAGAAGTAAGTGATGAAGATATTGAAGAAGATGAAGAGGCAAGACAGGCTGTGAAGGATATTGAAAAGGATGTAGAGGAGGATGAATCTGAGTCACTAGAAGTTAGTGACAGTGATGATGATGACAATGATAATGATGGCAGTGATGATATGGAAGCTAGTGCCAGAAGAAAGAATGAACTAAGAAAGAAATCTACAAATGAAGCCCAACCACCATCACAACAGCAATCAAACACCCCCTCACCACCATCACAAACCAACATTCCATCCCCCACCACCCACCATTCCCCCAGTCAAACTTCAACACCAAAATCACCCACACCTCCACCAGAAAATGCTCTCCAATCTGAAAATCCAAAACAAGATGCAGAAACAGATACAACCATCCCATCCCACACTCCAAAAGAAACAACTCCCACCCCAAGCACAGAACCTATTGAGCCAACTAACATTGTTTCTGAGAATGTTCAAATGCAGGTACTCATTGAAGAGCCTGAGAAAGAGAAAACAGATTCAGATTTGAAAATGCAGGCAGATACTGTCAAGGAGTCTGTTAGTGTTCCCACACCAACTGCAGAAGCTTCAAAATCAACAGTCATGGCAACAAGTCCTGCAGCAACAATCTCTGCAGTTCTGAAGGCCTTAGCAGAGAAGAAGCAGATGATGGGATACACAAGGAGAACAATGAAGCCTGCTCCAACAAAGAAGAAATGGACAATGAGCTCACTCTATGGTGCACAGGGTACAGGGATACAAGCTGGTGAGAAGAAAGTATCTGAGGAAGCTACACCCAAAGAAGGAGAGAAAGAAGCTGAGAAGGTAGCAGAGCAACATCAAGAGGGAATTGAGCAGCAATCTGAGAAAACTCCAGTGCAGAGTGGTGTACCTGCACCTGAAGTCCAAACACTGGCTACACCAGATGTTCCTGCAGAAGCTACACCTGAAGAGGCAGAAATGCCTGAGGCTGCTGTAGATGATCCTGGTGTGCCCACCTCTGATGTGGCCACTGCTAAGAAATCAAAGAAGACAAAAGCCAAGCAAAGCCCTGCTGTGAGAGCCAGTCCCAGACTCCAGAAGAAAGAGTAAAAAGATACCTTTTAAATGTTGTTTCCAGTATTTATAATATGCTTTAATAGTATACTTTATGTGCTAAATACTATGTGTTAACTTACTACTATGTGTTAAAAACTTTTGTTTGTTTCTCCCAACATTAGTACTCCCCTGTTTCCTAAACTTAGAGCAGTTGGGACACTGCTCATATTTAAGTTGAGGGGGAGAGTGGAGAATAATATGTATTTTGTGTATGCACTATATTTGCAGCATGTTTTGAACCTAGTACTAATATATATGTATGAATATAGAAATATGTTTGAGTAAGTAATTATAGCATGTGAGTATGTAGTGTTAGTATGTTTTAAGTTTTAGATGTACTTAACAAAGCATGATAATTTGTGTTAACATGGTGAATTAAGTGCATCAACTTGTTTTTAGATTTAAATGATTATGAAACATGATCAATTCATATTTTTCTCAACAAAATTGAAGAAGTGTGTCAATGAGTCAATTTTTAAATGATAAAAAAGCCTTGTTTTCTAGAAATGATCAGTTTTATAAAAACTTTGACACAACAAAATTGAGTTTTGAAAAGAACCATGCTAGATCAAGAGCTATCTAAAGCCAAGGAAATTTTGGAAATTTGAGGTCAAAATTAGATTTTTATTAAAAATTTAGAAGAGCTTAAAGACTTAAGTTTGGGGGAAAATCAATGAATACAAAGGCCAAAGTGTGACAGCTTGAAGAGTACAAACCACAAGTGTCAAAACCACTCAAAAATACCAAAAATATCCCAACAATGAGCTACATTTGCCTGAGTCATATAAACTGAACCTGTCCCTTAAGTGCAATTTGGTTTGAAAAATAGGAACAAAGTTCAAACGAGAAAAAGAAAAACAAACCAAGAAAAAGAAGAAAATGCATGTGGAGGTCAGTGAGGAGGGCAGTGTACGCTACCAAAAATACTCAAAGAGTTCCAAGTGTGGCAACACTTAGTGTGCCAACACCATCTACATCAAAAGGCACCTACACTCAAAATAAAGTGAGCCTACAAATCCAAAAATGATGTTTTTGCACTCACTGCATTACATCATCAAAAATCAAACACAAAGAATAGAAATAAGGTATTGGCTCAACAAGTTGGAACACCAAAAGCCCTTTGTTGTGCTTAAGAGTCCCCTAAATACTTGAAGAAATTGTTAGTCTCAGCCATATTTTGAAAAATCTCTAAGAGTGACCAAAAGAATTCCATATTTTTCAAAAAGCTAAGGAAAAACTCTTTGCTCAGTTATGGAACCAATTAGAAACTCAATGGGCCACACACTCACACAAATGAGTTTTTATAACTCTGAATGTTTTAAAGCAAGGGCATGGAAGAAAAAGCACCAAAAGAGAAAGGCTTATTACAAAACACTTCAAACACTTCTTGAAAAACATGAGTTGAGATGTCTTCATATTTGTATAAATCTTGTGTTTTGTTTCTTGTCGTTACTTGAGGACAAGCAACAATTTAAGTTTGGGGGTGTGATAACTCTATTTTATATAGAGATATTCATACAAATAAACTTGAGTTATTGCTTATTTTCAAGAACATTTATATATATTTATAGCTTATTTATCAAGGAACAACATTCTAAGTATTCAAATGGATAAAGGGCAATGATCTAGGCAAAATGCACAAATCTTGTTAGGTTTGATGTTTTTGTTCAGTGCAGCTACTGCAGGAGTGAGAACACTGCCAACACCAGGAGTGGAAACACCAGGAGTGGAAACACTAACAACACCTGCTAAAATTCTGCAGTTAATACCAAAACATCTAAAGACCATTTCAATGCTTCCACACTTGATTAGTGACGTCATGCCTAGTCACCTGGAGCCGAGCCACTTGCTGAAGTCGGCGATACACATAAAAATCAAGTTGCAAGACTAAAGCTTATCTAAAAGACATGTGGCACTTCTCCAATGGACATCATCTTTTGTTATGCATGCAAGCGACCAAACCTGTGCAGCTTTCTTGATTGGTTGTCAACAAACTAACCATGTTCAGTTCCCTCAGCTTATCTTTCGCGCCAAAGGAAACCCCTTGCAAGAGGAAAGCTTTCAAGGCTATAAATAGATATCAAATCTTCACAAGAAAAGAATCTATCATCCTATCTTCTATTATCTTTCACATCTTTAAATCTTTTATCTTTCAGTTTAGTTTAGGTTTAGTTTATTTTCATTTTAAGTTTCTAAGGAGAGGAAGGTGAGGAAGTGCTTGACAACCATTCCCTTCACTTCTACTTTGAAGAAATTCGTGTAAGAAATATTTATTGTATTTCAACTTGGGAACTTAATGCAAAAGATCTTCTATTCAAGTAATCTCTACTCTTTTAAGTTCTTTTGCCTTATTATTCATTTACTTATGTTCTTTGCATATTCTTTGCTTTATAACATGAGTAACATGAGCTAAATTCCCTTAAGTTGAGATGTTCTAACCTTGTAATGAACTTCTAACTATGTTATTATGGTTTATGGAGTGTAAACACTTTAAACTCTTGCATAACACTTCTTTCAACTTATTCTGGAATTGATCACTTTAGAATAGGTAAAACTTGTAGCAGCAGACATGGGCTACATTTATGAACTCAAGAGTTAATAGGAACAAGTATTTAATAAAGGAAACTTTGTTAAATATATGCTAAGACCTAGACATAGGATAGCATAGTTCTTAGGATAATAAAATTACAAGAGTGAACCTATTTAGCAACTTGGATCATTGTTAGGAGGCAAGGGAGGAATTGACAAACCTTTCTTTACTGTAGAAAACAAAGATCATAAGAGCTTGTAATGAAACTCTGAAGAGAAGTGCTGAAAGACATAAACTGATGCACCTACATCCAGTGTTCCCACACTACATACTCCATTAAAACACTTAGAAGTAAAGTACTTGGTGAAAACATCTCAACTACTTTTTCCAACTGATTTCTCACACATTTTATTGCTTATTATTATTTTACTTACTTTGAAAAACTCCAAACCAAAAATACTGAATAGTGTAGACACACTAAGTGTACACTTTGAACTACAAAAATTTACAATACATAATCCCTGTGGGTTCGACCTTTCTTATCACTTTATTACTTGTGTGACTATGTATACTTGCATATTAAAATACCACACCAAACCTCTAACACCACCTACCAGCTTCTACAAACAACATGCAAGGCAAACTTCACCCTTGGCCAACCTCTAGCTTCACAATTTCGAAAATGGTGGATGGAGATGGATTGGGTTGCGAAATTGGTATCAAAATGTTTAGGAGAATGAGTTGATTATAATGGTGTTAAAATCCCTCACATGCATCAAGGTTGGGTGATGATCTTACCTCTCTCACTTTAGCACAATTTCTGTTTTCAGCACTTAATTTGAGTGTGTGTGTCATGTGAGAGTGTGGGAAGGTTGAATTGGCTCAGCTGAGGGTCATTTAACATAAGGAAAAGACCAACATACCCTTAGTTCTAATTCCCACTTAAAACCAATCTTACTCATAACTATTAGAATAGGTAATATTTTATTGTATAGCTCACTTGGTATGAGTTTGTATAGTTGCTAGCTTATTATTCTTAGTAACTGGCCCAGCTTCCTTTAACTGATTCAGTTATGTACATTGTAGTATATATAGGGATTGATCCCTCATTCAATAAACAAGTTCAGTTTTATAATTCTAACATGGTATCAGAGGAAAAAAAATGCTGAACTTCACTCTCTGCCTCACGAGTCTCTCTATGGAATTTTTTTTCCTTTCTCTTTCTCGTGAGCCTCTCTTCTTCTCCCTCGCGAGTCTCTCTCAAAAACCAGTAACCGTCTCTCTCAGAAAACCACCATAACTCAGCCGTTCCCCATATCCATTCCTTATGCGTTTCCAGTTCTCCTTCACGGAACTGAAAACTCCACAACCCGATCTGGTTTTTCCTCTCGTCTCTCGCGAGCCTCTCTCTTAGAAAAGCCAAAACAGTTTTTCTCCTTTTTTTTCATCGCACTGTTGAAGCGAAGATCTCTCTCCGAATCTTGATCCAATCTCTCCTTCAACTTCGATTTGCTGCATCAAAACGCAGCCTCGTTCTCTTTGGATCTCGATCTCGTTCCTCCTTTTCTCAGATTCTTGATCTGAATCTTGATCAGGTTTTTTCTTCTCCTCTTAATCGTTTTTGCTATTTGTAACCTAGATCGGTTCTTACTGTCACACTGTTTCTCTCTCGTTTTGCTGTTTGAACGCGATCGGTTCTTCTTTGCAATTTCGATTTCCTCTCCTCCATTTCTGGAATTTAAACTCGTTTTACGTTTCTGAACCGAAATCTTTTCTTATCAGTGTTCTTGATTTGTTTCTATTTTAGATTCGTGATCTGCAATTTCGATTCGAGTTCAGTGATTTTGCGATTTGCGTTCTGAGTTTGTGACTCGCGTTATGTTTTGCGATTTGCATCCTGATTTGCTATTTGCGTTCTTGATTTGCGCATTCTGTGTTTATGATCTTGTAGATACGATCTGCAATTTCTCATCATCTTGTGAGTTTTATTTGCGGTTTGCAATTTTAGTTCTCGCTTTCCTGATTTCGTTTGTGTTTCCTTCAGTTTCGCGTTTCTTGCGATCTTTCTCCTCTTGTTCTCAGTTTCTCTGAAATTGTTGTTTCCTCTTGGATCGAATCTTGATTCAATTTCTTCCTTTTCCATTTTTCACTGTGCTTTGGCACTGTAATGAAGTTCCTGTGATGCTGCACTTGGCCTTGTTAGGCACTTGATTCCTATATCACAGTTGTGCACACTAAGTGTTTGGTGATTTGCCTCTTTGTTGCTGATTTTTTGGATTATTATCACGGATTGTTGATGATTATTTGCTGCTGGTTTTGTGCTGGTTTGATGGCTAGATGCTGCAGCCTCTGGATTGTTACTGGTGTTGTTGATTCAATTCCAAACGCTCTTGAATTGAAGAATGCTGATAGCAAGAGTAATATGGTTTCTGGATTCTCTGCTGGGGCATCAGAACCAGTTTTCCATCAGCACTGGCATGACAACTAGCACATCTGTTGTAATTGCATCTAGCATTAGCTGTTCCTCTGCTCCAGTGGCAGCATCTTCATCTGCAACAAATTCTATTTGCAAATTTGGATTCTATGAGTTCTTTAAGAAGTACTACTCTGATCTTGCTGCCCAGAGAATGCAGCCAAGTACAAGACCTTGATCTACCTTGCTGGTTCAGCATCTGCAGAAGTTATTGCAGCTGTTGCACTCTGCTTGTAAAATTCCTAGTTTTTTTTATTCTTCTCTTCAAGCTGCACATGATTGTTACTCATGGTCCAGCTTGAGGGGGGCTATTAGAATAGGTAATATTTTATTGTATAGCTCACTTGGTATGAGTTTGTATAGTTGCTAGCTTATTAGTCTTAGTAACTGGCCCAGCTTCCTTTAACTGATTCTGTTATGTACATTGTAGTATATATAGGGATTGATCCCTCATTCAATAAACAAGTTCAGTTTTATAATTCTAACAATAACATTACTCAATAACACACATGCTTCACATAAATCATTAACTAAATACATAATCAATTTATTTATCTCATGCCAATCATCTCACATATAATTAATTATGCTAACTTATTAATTTAGCTAAACAATTATTTCATGACCTCTTGCTAATTTCTATTAACTAAATTAGCTAAATTGGGGATGTTACATTATATATGTTGTATAAATATAATATTAAAAAAATGATTTATTGTCTTTTTATGCTGTTTCTTAAGTAGAAGAAAACTTTAACGTGAAGTTGTATATGAGGAGTACCAATTTGTTAGGGTTTGAGGAAAGTCGTACATGAGATGTTCGACTTCACTTATTCCTCACAAATATGATATGTGCGACTTCAGCCAATCAAAGTCGTACTTCTCATGACTTCTATATTTTGAAGAAAGAATTAAATTTAGGCAAAGTCGTACATGAGAGGTAGATTTAATTAAATATATTCAAACTACGCCAATCCGGTAAATAAACCTAATAAGGACGTATGCATGAATTCAGTGTAACTGGCTTTTTGCCTCATTTTTTCTGAAGTACTCATTTTCATCCTTGAGTCTTTTTTCCATGAGGTTTTTTTTTGCCTTGGGAGGTTTTGATGAGGTCATTTGTATATATAAGGGTTGGGGTTCCCCTTGTACCCTCTTTAATATAATATTTTGCTTATAAAAAAAGGTACGTAGATCTAATTGGCAGAGCGGCTCAAAGCTAAGGCTTGGGGCGCTCCCTTTTGGGCCGGCCCATATTCTAAACACACTTTGTTTGTCCAACCCAAATATATATCTGCAAAACATAGTACTCCGTCTCCATTATTGGGAAAAATCCAAGTCCCACATTGACTAGAGATATGGTCTCAATAGAACTTATAAGTAGGAGGCAACCATCACCTTACAAGCCGGTTTTGTGGGGTTGAGTTAGGCCTAAACCACATTCTAACATGGTATCAGAAGGAAAAAAAAGAAGCTGAACTTCACTTTCTCTGACTCACGAGTCTCTCTATGGGATTTTCTCTCTCTCTCTCTCTCTCTCTCTCTCTCTCTCTCTCTCTCTCTCTCGTGAGTCACTCTTCTTCTCCCTCGCGAGTCTCTCTCTTAAAGCCAGTAACCGTTTTCTATCAAACACCATATCCATTCCTTCTGCGTTTCCAGTTCTCCTCTTCACGAAACTGAAAACTCCATACCCGGTCTGGTTTTCCTCTCCTCTCTCGCGAGCCACTCTCTCAGAAAAGCCAAACAGTTTTTCTCCCTTCTTCATCGCACTGTTGCAGCGATGCTCTCTCTGAATCTTGATCTGCTTCTACTTCGATTTGCAGCTTCAAAACACTGCATCGTTCTCCTCTAGATATCGATTTTAGGTTCTTGTTCCTCAGATTCATGATCAGAATATTGCTTCGGTTCTTCTCTTCATGTTTGTGAATCGTTCTTCTCTTCTGGTTTGTGAATCGTTCTCCCTTCCTTCTCAGTCTCTGCATTTCAATTTGCAGATCTGTTTACCTAAATCGATTTTCGCCTTTCATGATCTTGATTCAAATTTTTCTTTCCTCTTCTTGATTCTGAATCGTCATTTTCCTTTACAGTTCTGAATCGTACGTTTTTTTTTCTCTTTAACTGATTTTGCTTTTCATGCCATTTCATGGATCTTCTCTGATTTACAATGCATTTTCCAGTTCTGTTCTTTTTTTCTTTCTTTTCATTCTCACTATGAATCGTGTTGTCTTCTCTTGAATCGTTTCAGTTTCGGTTTCGTTTATTTTATGATGTGTGTTTCAATTTTGACCAGGAGGCTTGCTTGGGTCTATTGTTGCTTTAGGAGCAGCAGCTGGTTGCTTGTGATGTGTGTTTCAATTCTGAGAATTTTCTGCAGATCCAAGGCTGATGCATACCAGTAGCAGTGGTGCTTTTGTGATTTTTTTTTGAGATCTTGCTGCTGGCTTGTGCTGGTTTGATGGATAGAAGCTGCAGCCTATGGTGTTTTGTTTTGGCCAAGTATCTCAAGTGCAGATGCTTTGCCTGACTGTCTGAACCTCATAGTTTTTTTAGTAGGCTGCTGTTTTTTCTTGTTCTATTAGGAATAGGCAATATTTTAATTCCTACTCTTCTCTTCAAGCTGAACATGATTGTTACTCATGATACAGCTTGAGGGGGGCTGTTAGAATAAACAATATTTTATTGTATAGCTCACTTAGATGAGTTTTGTATAGTTGCTAGTTAGTTAGTCTTAGTAACTGGCCGAGCTTCCTTTAACTGAATCAGTTATGTACATTGTTGTATATATAGGGATTGACCCCTCATTCAATAAATAAGTTCAGTTTTATAATTCTAACATGGTATCAGAGCCTATCCTAGATCTTTCGGGCCACCCACCATTATATTCCACGCACCAAGCCCAATAGTGCTGGGCGTGAGGGGGTGTATTAGGAAAAATCCAAGTCCCACATTGACTAGAGATATGGTTTCAAAAGAGCTTATAAGTAGGAGGCAACCCTCACCTTACAAGCCGATTTAGTGGGGTTGAGTTAGGCCTAAACCACATTCTAAGATCCATGTAAAGCAAGATCTCACCTTCAATGTTATGAAACCGGTAGGCATCCTATAGTTCTCATGAGTTGTCCAAAGGGTGACACTTGGGTTATTCACGAGAAGGACTTTGAATAATTCCACCATTCACATGTAACAGTCAAAAGTTATACTATGAGAGACAGAGCGCATGTATATATTTAATAAATTTTTCAACTCTTATGCAGAATCTCGATCGAGATTTTTTCGAAGCAAAGATAGTACTACAATCTAACTTGTAATAATGCAATGCAACAGTGATGGGTCTCACCTCATTTTGACACTTGTCCTCATTTCCGATCCCCATGAGTCATGAAAATTGGTTGGCAATTATGGAGATGACTCAGCTGACTGGGGTACTATTTTATTTGACGGCGGATTGCAATGGAGTGGTGAAAAAGGGATGAGATCAAAATAATGGAAACTAGATCACGTGAGAAGGGAACGTTTGGCATTGTGAAAGTGAAAGAACAAGAGACATTTTCACTACGTAACACGTTAATAAGTGAAAGGGAGGCCCCGAATATTAATTAATTAAAGAACTACATCACACCAACTTAATACAATAATGTGCTGAGTTGGCACTCAAATTTTGATGCATGGACTTTGTGTACAACAGTATGCAACGTTGTATGCAGTAGTGCAGTACCATAACATCAAAAATCTCATACACTATATATAAGGGGTCTTCATTCTATTTTTTAGTGTGGCGGAGGTGAACATATTAAGCTAGAGCTAGTAGCTAGCTAGCTAGCTTTCCTTCAAAACCTTCTCTTCTCTCTGTTCGATTTCTCCAAGATATTCCAAAAGAAACCATGGCTCATCACGACAATCCTATGATTTTCGTAGTTGGTATTCTAGGTAATTTTATACAAATAGCTCACATGCATTATCTTCTTTTCCATGCTTCCCATGACTGTTTCTCTATCTATTCTTAAAAAGTGAAATGGAAACAAAAATATTGAAGAGGAAATAAATTTGCTTCTAGTTTTCTGATATGATCTTGGAGGTCAAGGAAATAATGACTCTTTTAGTATATTCTAGAAGGGGCTTTTTAGGGATATTCTCTTATGGTGTGGGTGATGTTATTGTGTGGGTGATGTATCCTCATTTATGGTGTGTATCCACTAGCCTATATAAGCATTGTATTGACCACATAATTGGTATCAAATGAAATATATTCAAAGTCTATTTCCTCTCTTTAACCATTCTTTAGGAGGTATCTCGGTCCTCGAATTCCGAGAACGTATCATTTTCTCGTCACTAAATTTAGATTCATTTTTTTATCATCGTTAATATTTGTCCAAAGTAGATAGCTCAGTCGGCGAGCTAAAAGACACCGGAGGAGTATAAGAAAGAAATCTAAATTCAAATTCTGAAAACTAACATTTCTACCTCCCCTAACTAATTAACCACTAACATTTGCCTATAACAATATATTTGTCTGTCTTTAATTGTTTTTTTCTAGTAGTGATGCATGCATAATGCATCACATCTTTCCCACATTAAAAATTATTAAGGTTTTCCACACATGAACTAACATAGTATTCCTAATTTTTGTTGTAAATGTTGTAGGTAACATTGCCTCCTTCTTTTGCTTTCTAGCACCAGTGTAAGTATATTCCTTCACTCGTTCTTTGATATTTTTTATTGTGAATAACAAGGATTAATGTTCAGAAATCCATACTAATTTAAATAAAAGATGCATGTATATATGTTTTGCAGATCGATATTTTATCGAGTTTGTAAGAAGAAAACAACAGAAGGATTCCAATCCGTTCCATATGTGGCTGCACTCTTCAGTGCAATGCTTTGGATTTTTTATGCCTACATAAAAACTGGGGAAATACTTATCATCACCATCAATGCTTTCGGTTGTTTGATAGAAACAATTTACATCGCCATCTATATCACCTATTGCCCCAAAAAAACTAGGGTACGTATTGCACTCACTCTGTATATATATATATATTTGTCTTTATGTTGTTATAACATTACTTGAGACTATGAATATTGGTCTTGCAGATCTTCACATTGAAGTTGCTTTTCTTGTTCAACTTGGGAGGAATCGGCTTGGTTGTTATTCTAACTCACGTTCTTGCAAAAGAAAGAACAGCACGCATTGAGCTTCTTGGATGGATTTGTGTAGTCCTTTCTACTAGTGCTTTAGGAGCACCATTGAGCATTATAGTGAGTATATTATACATTACATTAGTTTTTGGTGGATCAGTACTTTAAAATCGTTCAGAGATCCAACGAAAACCGACAATGCCCCTCGAAAGCAAAAACTCACAAAAGATGTGGAGGATCGTGAGTTTCCACTTTCTGGGAGCGACGTTGGTTTTCGTTAGAAATTTAGACAATTTTGGAATATAATTGATTAATTCTTGTTGCCATATGTATGGTTGATAAATACTAGTAACTAATTAAGGCCATGTGCATGCATGGTTAATCTTGTGTAATTTCAGAGAGTGGTTATTCGCACTAAAAGTGTAGAGTACATGCCTTTCGCTCTTTCGGTGCTCCTCACAATCAGTGCAATTATGTGGTTGACGTATGGAATTCTCCTGAAAGATATCTTTGTTACAGTAAGTATAATTAATTAATGCATGACAAATGACAAGCCATTTTTATTTCCGAGATATACTATTTTAATTTTGTTGGCTTATAGACAGATATATAGATATAATAAATCAATAATACATTTTTGTTCTATATATATATATATTAATAACTTATTTGTGGACAGCTTCCGAACATAGTGGGTATCACATTTGGAACAATTCAGATGGCGTTGTATGCAATATACAGAAACAGCAAGCCGGTGAATGATCAAAAACTTCCAGAACACAAAAACGATATCAATAATGGTGAAGTTAACATCGTGAGTGTGACTGGTGAGAATCAACCTCAGCAGGAAGTGATGAATATTCCTCAACCTGTTGTTGATATTGAGACTGGAGAGAAGAAAGAAGAGGAGAAAACACAGGAAAGCATAAACAAAACTAAGGAAAACATTCAACAAGAGAAGAAAGGTTGAGTTGAGAAGCAAGCTAGTTTGATGAAGGACTATTGAGTATGTATTCTCACGTGTAATGTGCTTCTGTTTCTCTATCTGCCCCCATGTCTTGTTCTAATTCATCCAAAATCATAAGGTGTAAATATGGGGGTAGAGATGCCAATAGATATCTATATCTGATACTATAGTTTATGTTTCATTGTAATCTATGTTTTGTTTTTAAGCACATAAATACAAAATAATTAAGTTTAGGCTAAATATCATTTTTGGTCCTTTATCTTTTTTTGGGTCCGTTTTGGTTCTTTATCTTTTTTTTTCGTTTCATTTTGGTCCCTGGCGTTAGTTTTTGTTAACGGACGCCATGCTGGCAGTTAACTGCTGACGTGGCGTCTTAAGTGTCAATGTGACGTGTCATTCATTAATTGAGGTGGCAAATAATTAAAGGACACGTCAGCATTTTAGTTTTTTAAATTTTAAAAACACAAAACATAAATTAACCAAAAACTAAAAACATTAAAATGAAACAAAAATCAATTTCCTTCTTCATTCTCGATGTTCTTCCCGCAACAATAAAAATTGAAAACCAAATCACCATCTTCAATCTCTTCAACCTCTCATTAACCAGAAGAATCGAAACCCAGAAGAAGATTTGAGAAATGAAGAAGAAATGAAATTTGAGAAGATCTGGAAACGAAGAAGATTTGAGAAACGAAATTTGAGAAGATCTGGAAACGAAGAAGAATTGAGAAACAAAATTTGAGAAATGATCTGGAAACGAAGAAGATTTGAGATACGAATCATCTTTGAGAAACGAAACGAAATTTTATTGTTTGAAATTGAAATCAGATCTGGTTTTTGTACATTGATTTTCGATTTTTAGATCTGCTCATAACTTCATCTTCTTCACGTTTTATTGGATTTCGTTTTTATTTCGTTAGTTCCATAGATATATCAGAAAACGAATTCGAATTCCAGATTATTTCGTTTTTAATTGTTTTTAGATAAATGTTTTAATTGTGTTTTAGTTTAATTTTTTCTGTTTTCATTGAATTAAATAACTTAAATGTTGATGTGTAAAATGAATGCCACGTCATTTAATGAAGTTAAGACGCCACGTCAGCAGTTAACTGCCAACGTGGCGTCCGTTAGAAAAAACTAACGGCAATGACCAAAATGAAATGAAAATGAAAGATGAGGGACCAAAACGGACCAAAAAAAGATAAATGACCAAAGTGAAACTAAGAGCAAAGATAAAGGACCAAAAGTAATATTTAGCCTTAAGTTTATAGAAACTGTCCCCAAATCAAGAGAGATACTGATTATATACTAAAACGATAATTCTGGACGTGTTACCCCTCATTGACACCGTTCATAAATATATTTATCGATCGTGTATCTGTAAATATATTTACGGACGTGTTAAATATCATAAACTCCATGTACATCACTGGAAATATATATATATATATATATATATATATACACACACAAAGTGGATGTTATATGCTTATAACTCATACATATCATGTGATCCTTTCAAGACACTTTGTAATAAATAAACGAGTTTAGGTGAATTTCCAAAAATATATTTACGGACATGTATAACATAGTGTATGTGCATATACGAATTTTATGTATAACATTTGTATAAAATTTGTGGACAGAAGTAAAAATGGGAAAAAGAATTAAGAAGTAGGGGGCGTATGTGCCAGAAATGGGGGTGTGGAAACCAAATTCCCTTTTTTGTGGTATGTAACGTTGTGTCCGATCTGCAATTATGGTGAGCCGGGCTCATAAACAAATGTAAAGGCCCATAGTTATTAAACATCCACCCTACTCACCAAAGACACTCAATTCTTAAAAGTTCCAAAAATACACTCGCGTAGAACACACTCCCAAACCAACTACACTGCATTTTGGCTTGATTCGGTCCTTTGGTATCAAATTGGTACGGTATTTTTGTACCGAACTGATACGTTACTTAGTACCGTACATATTAGACATCATCCAAGTCTACGTACAATAGGCGAAATATGGCTTCATGTATGGGAATATTAACAATAACACGACAATGTGGAATGGCGGATCCACACTCTAAGATGTGGGGTCAATTGCCCCCACCATGTAAAAATATTATAGCTTGCTATACTTGATAAAAATGTGTTTACCGCCGTGAGCTAATTATTTTTTAAATGAAGGTATAAAGAATATTAAGTTATACTTTTATTCTTCTAAATTTTATTATTTCAGTCTTTTCTAACACTAAATATACACAATTAAAAGCTTAAGTACTTTGTTTTATAAGGAGTCACTCAAAAAAATTGTTTACGAAAAATAAAGATATATTTGTTATCTGAGAAATGAAAACTACTAACTTGATCATTAAAAACCCAAATATTAGCCAAACTTATTTTTAGAGTGACTAAAATATGCCTAAAATTATTTTAAAATGACTAATTTGACGACAAAACTGATATTTTCCATTTTTCAAAGACAAAATAACTTTTTATTTTTTGCAAGTAATAGTATAGAATTGAGTCTTAGCTCTATTTTATCATGAAATTGTATATTTTATAAATGTTTATAAAATATTTTCTAAACTATACTATATTATTTTTTGCCCCCACTACATAAAGTTTCTGCATCCACTACTGGCAATGTTGAGTGATTACGGCTATACGATTTTAATAAGCAAGACAAATAAAGTTCCCACAATGATGTGTACTATATTATTGAATAAAGTATCTGAGAAAGTATCAACCTCACTAAACTCAATGAGGGAATTAGCACAGCATCAAGGCCGGCCCAAGGCCCAAGCTACTAAAGCAAGGGCTTTGAGCTAGCCTCAAATTTTTTAATTAAAAAAAAGGGCCTCAAAATGTGGTAAGACTTGACTAATTTTTTAGGACAAATTTTTTTCAAGTTAGGGTGTAATGTAACATCCCCAAAATAATTAATTGAATTATTTTGATGTTAACTCAATTAATTTATTTTAGTGCTTGATTAATACTTGTGTTAATTGAGTGCTAAACTAATTATTAATTTTTATAGCGTTATTAAGTGAATAATATGGAATAAGGGTAGTTTAGGGAAGAAAGAAGAGATTAAGGGTAATATGGTCATTTGACCCATATTACGAGTTAATTGTATAAAAGAAGGAAGAGAAAGAAAAGAGGAAAAGAAAAGAAAGAGAAGAGGTCGAGAGAGAGAAGAGAAAGGAAGAAAAGAAAGATGAAAGAAGAAAAGAGGAGAGGAAGAAGAAGACCCATCACCCACAAGCCCTAAGTTTGAAGATCATCACCTCTACCCCTTCCAAACTCGTTTTCCATGGTTAAGGTAAGCTTATCCCTCTTTTTACCCTTATTTTGGAATTCGAATTTGAGAGTTTGTGAGGGATGGTGAGAGGTGATTTTGAGTTTTAAGTTGATTTTGATGATACAAAGATGAATAGGAGTGAACCCGAGGTAGATTGAACATATATTGAAGCTCGATTCGGCGTTGGAAGCGAGTTGGTGATTGTAGGGTTCGAATTGGGGATTTTGAGAAATGTTGTATTTCGGTCAAATCGTTGTCTCGCCATTGAAGGTGAGTTTTACTCACATTTAGGATTTTATTGTTTCTTAGTTTATTGTGTTGCTGAGATTGTGATGATTGATAGTGTTGATAGTTTGTGATGTTATTGTGCTGAAATTCAGTTTTCGGACTGTTAGTATAGATTCAGTGTTCTGGCTGTTGTGCGAGTACTGGAAATCACAAAATTCTGTGTCATGCATTTTGAAAACTAGACTTAAGGCTCTTTAAATTGGCACTGGTTTCATCAAAATTGGAGTTGTATAGCTCAGTATATTGATTTTACAAGTTAGGGTAATATTTTGGAAGCATTCTGGACAAAGGTGCGGTCTTGTTGAAACTGCGAATATTCTGTTAGTCCAAAAATTATGGGGCTTATTTTGTTAGAAACCAGATTTAAATTGACATTGGTTTCATCAAAATTGGAGTTGTGTAGCTCGAATTATGAGTATCCCAAGTTAGGTCAAATTTCTGAATTTAAACTGGGTATAGGTTCAGTGTTTTGGGCTTTGTATTCTCAATTGAAATCCGTTTTGAACGATTCTTGTTTTGTTAGAAACTAGACTTGACTTCCTTTGTTTTGGCACTGATTTGGTTGATTTTAGGTGAGTATACCTAGAGTTATTAATGTTACAAACTAGGGTACAAATGTTATCATATTCCGGAACTAGTTAAACTGCTTTGAAAAACCGTAACCTAGTACACACGTGTGCGAAAATGTATCGTGTAAGTTTAAGGAATTAAAGGTTCAATTAGTTGTTGTACACTAATCATGGATGAACATATAGTTCATCAAACATTGTTTGAGGTTTATGATATATATATATATATATATATATATATATATATATATATATAGATGTATATTATATCGAGTATGGGTGACGACCCAAAGAGGTTAGCATACTAGGCGGAGACAGACATGAGCCCATAACCTAGGCCCTGTAAATTCTACCATTAGGGAAAGTACTAATGGGAATGGGGTTCACCGTGATTACCATGTCTGGGGTCGGTGTTATGTTAAAGTTAGATAGTACGGTACACCGAGATTACCATGTCTGGGGTCGGTGTTTAGTTAAAGTTTTGTAGCACGTATCACCGGAATCACCATGCCTGGGGTCGGTGTCGTGCTAAGTTAAAAAGGCACGTGGTTTATAAATTAAACTACGAGACGAAGGGAATTCATAATTGAACCGAGAGTGTAGTTAGGGGTTTCGGTAGAACTCACTGAGATTGTATCTCATTGTTTATATGTTGTTGTTTTTACAGGGAAAAAGGAAAGCAAAGAGGCACGAGTAGATGTGATACTCGAGATGTTGATGAAGACTTAGCGTTTACGCTTATGTTTACGCTTCCTTATTGTCTTTGTATCACGACCTTATGACTTGAACTGATGTATAAGTTGTAAAATCGTTTCCGCTATTTCTATGTTTTTGGATATTGAACATTAGGTGTAGGGATGGCAATTGAGCCCATGTCCGTTGGGTACCCGCAAAAATTACCCGCAATGAGCCCGCACCCGCATATGCCCATTAGATGCGGGCTCCGGTATGGGCACTATGGTGCCCAGCCCGCTTCAGGCCCGCACCCGCGCATTTATATATATATATATATATATATATATATATATATATATATATATATATATATATATATATATATATATATATATATATATAATTTTACAATTTTACAAAAATGAAATGATTTTTTTTCATAAAACACTAAATCTAACTATTGATTAACATTTCATTGAAAAACTATTTATTAACATTTTGGATGTTTATATTATTTATATATATAATTACTATTTTTACGATTCTAAGTAAATCAAACTTTAAAGTAATAAATTCAAACTACTAATATTTTGGATGTTTTTAATCCACTAAATGCTATTATTTGTAATATTTAATTAGTAGATACGAAAAAATAATGACTTTTTAAATTGAAATATAACGTTTTTTATGTTATTTATTATTTTTTGCTATTAAAGTGTAGGTAATGGGTGTGCCCATGGGCACCTGGGGCCCAGAGGGTACGGGGATGGGCACTACAGTGCCCTGCCCATACATGTGCAGGCTCGGGTATGGGCACTAAAGTACCCTGCCCATAGGGTACCCATTGTAATCCCTAATTAGGTGAAGTTATGATTAAGAAGCCCTAAGGTTATGAGTACTTGAGATTATGTCTTAATTTGAAGTACTTGAGTTATGTGTGATTCTTTGATGTTATATATATATATCGAGAGTTTTAGCATTGTTCAATATCTGAAACAGGAAATTACCTCGGATGTATGCTAAATTGTATGTTCTATCATTTCTACTTGTTAGAAATATTAGGGTGTTACACATAGATTAATAAAATGTCTTAAATTATTTAAATTTAGCCAATTTAAATTATTTTTTAAGCTATCTAAATAGTATATCTAGCTCTTGTCAAAAAAATAACATATATTTACGGTCAAATATATATATATATATAATGGAGTTCAGATTTTTTGTTTCCAATATTTTGTTGCTATTATGATGTCTGACAAATGTTTTCATTAAAATCTATGAAAATAGAGTTAAGGTTATATTGAATCATATATTTAACCATATGTTTGGATGAAGTATTGTTTCAGGGTAATGTAATTTTTGGAAGGAATTTAAATATTTATAAAATTCTTCAATTCCCCCAAAAAAATACTTCATCCAAACACACCCTAAAAATTTACATTATTTTATTATATTATTTCATGGGCCTCACTCTAGAGTTCGCTTCAGGCCTCTATAGGTTTTGGGTCGGCCCTATACACCATGATAAAGACAATACTGAAAAAGAGGGAAAGAAGTACACACACACACACACACAGAGAGAGAGAGAGAGAGAGAGAGAGAGAGAGAGAGAGAGAGAGAGAGAGAGAGAGAGAGAGAGAGAGAGAGAGAGAGAGAGAGAGATTCATAATGGGCCAGAGGGAAGAGGAAAAATTACATTGATCAAATTATGCTAATGGTCCCTACCACTCATTTGGTGTTAGAGATTTGGGTAAATTCAACACTACAAGAATAAGTGCTCTTTCCTGCCATTGATCAAACAATACTATAGTAGTAAAAATCACATGCCACAGGGGGTGTGCAGAAAATTAAATGCCACGGTACCTAGGTATCGTACCGGGTTTGGTATTATAGTACCGTACCTGTCGAAAGTAAAAAAAAAAGGGACGCACTTGAACCTTTTTGTTATTACGAGTATTTTAGTCTTTTCACAGGTTTAGGGGGGTGTTTATTGAGTAGTTGAGGGTGTTTAATAAGTATGGGCCAATATAAATGAAGTGCTCTTTGTCTTTGTCTTTTCTAAAAAAATACAACAATGTTACTACAAAGAAATCTATAGGGTGCAACTTAATGATGAAATTTGACAATTTTCTTGGCAACAATCGGTTCATTTTCTTTCTTCATGATTTTTCCCTAAGAAGAATTTTGTATCAGAAGGCTTTAACGAGGCTCCATGTCTCTTTCTTTTGTTTAAAAAAATATTTTATTAGTTTCTTTTTGTCAAAAGTGTAGTAATTCATTCATAACAGCTAAAGGACACAGGCGATTGTATCATGTAATCCTAGCATCCCATTATAGGGCATAGTCCAAGATTGTCACAAACTCCTAAATAATACATGAGGTAAAAAAATAGCTTTAGAAAAGTCTCGCCTCAAAAGTTTGCAAAGCTAAAGAGGTGTTGAGTCGGACTTGTTCGAATATACATTTTCAAAAAAAAAGTCCCTTTAAAAGGTGTATAAAAGTCAAAAGTGTGTTGCGTTTACTTTTACCCAGTTTTTATGCTTGATGGTGATGCACCAAAGACATTGGGTCTCACTTGAGACAACAGAAACTAACGTATCAACAAGCAATGGCTACATAGATGCCAAGGAGAGCCGAGATGAGGCACCACACGAAAAGAACAAGCTAGAGCTATAGGCGGATGAAGCGAAGGAATCATAGGAGAATGGAGAGATACTCGGGTCAGTGGCTAGACCCACACCAAAAGCGAGGATCGAAACAAAGGGAGGCCACAACCGAGAATGACTTCAAAAAGTTTAGTTGGGCAACTGATGACTTGGATATTCACCTTAGAAGTCTTCAAGATTAGACAGTGTGGATATTCCCAAAAATACACTCAACGCAAACGCCCTTAAGGGATGCCCCAGCCTTGGTGAGGTTGTCCGCTATATGATTCAATTCTCTGGTTTTATGGACGAAGGAGACAATATTCCTCAAGATCCAATGAAGGTTCAACATTTTGTGGTTGTAAAACCTTAACTTCCATGGGGATGAACTTTTTACCCATGCAAGCTTTATCTTAGAGTCTGACTCCACAAAATTCAAGGGCAAAAACTATAGTCATGAATTATGCTTCGTTAGAATACCTCACACTAATAGAGGCAGCAAATTTTGCTAGGATACACCTTTTGTCGTCTCAAAGCACTCCATTGATGCCCGCCGGCCCCGGTTTACCTTTGGCTGAGCCATCCACATTCCATTTCCATGCTCTTAACGGTGGTGGCTCCTAGAGAGACGCTGCATGGGGTATGTGGGCTTTTCTCCATGAAGCCACCCTTTCCAAATTTAGAACAAGATCACTAGGACTATACGCGCATTCCGCTTCCCAACCTTTCATCCAGTAGCCTATCCTTAACTTAATTTGGAAGAGTTCTTGCTTCCAGTTTATTTTTTCTTTTTGAAACACCACTCTGCTCCTTATGTTCCATAAGGACCAAAGAACCACATATAGTAAGGCCGTCCAAAGCTTCTTTCGGAATAATCCATCAAAAGACTCACACCACAAATTAAACCACTATACACAATATTTGTCGTAATAGGGTCTTGAAGGTTCCACCAATCTAAGACCCCAGCCCAGATACGCCATGAGTATTGACAGTGTAGAAACGAGTGTTGAATGATTTCCTCTTCTATATTACAAAAAGGACAGAGATCTCATTTGCTCTAAGCAGATTTAGCTTGAACATAAGACATAAGTATCTTATGGAAGTTCATCATGTGTCATTTCAACAAACAAAGTTCAAATTCCCTTGAGTGCAGTTGTAAAATGGTCATTTACACCATTTTAATTAATGATAATTTCATTGTGTCACAACTTTTTTTATTAAAAAAACCTCTTATGGAAGAAAATGAAAGTAGGTTGCATCAATTTGACATCTCAAAACCAAATAGCACTGATCATTGCAAAACATATTTTTCTGTTATGTTTTTCCCATGTGTCGGACACTACCAATAATCAATCCATAATTTTTCATGCTTGGTCAACTTTTCTCTTATGAGTGGAAAATACGTAATTTTATTATAAATTTTATAATAATTGATTGTTTGTCTTAATTAACTATAACACTAAAATGGATAAAACCTTTCTTATCCTAAACTTATGATAAAATAAAATCAGTCCTTCGTTTTGAATTATGATAAGGAACACTTTACCATTCTCTCTATGTTGCAATAATAAATCTATAGTTTCTTACATCACATAATTAAAGGCTAACCTGATCCTGTCTTCAACTTTTTCATCCCCTTTTAGCTAATGCTTTTAATAATTTTTTGGAATAAAAATGTGTCCTACCTCTTAGGATATAACATTTAATTAAAATCTTGGGTAGTAGGAGCCACCGGAAACTGCTTTTTCACATGGTTCATATCCAAAGTAGTGGGAATATACAGGGTACTCATATCTCACTTTGCGATGGCAATATGCAAAACAAAAAAAAAGTGTTTCTTTTTTCTTTTCAAGTTATTGTATCCATGCACTCGTCCATAATATCATATATCCCTTTTTCATTATTGGTTCACTTAAATTTTTTGTCGACGTCATAAAATATATTTTTTAATTTGAAAAAGAAACCTTCGTAATATTTCGACTCCTACAGGAAAAAATAATAATCTCCATCTTTTTCAATTTTTTGGGGTCTACCAATGCAAAAATATAATGTAGATTTAAATTTCCAAATCAGTATAGAATCATACACTAGCAAAAAGTCTCAGTGAATAATTGAATTTTTTTTAACTAATTTTTGTACCCTTGCTTCCATTTCAAGATATTTTTGCTCAAGACAACTATGTAAATTGTAAACATAAAACTTGAAGCATAACTTATATTTTTGGTCGTGTTTCTATTAATGGTTGTGATAAGTTACATTATTCGTAGCTTTTATAAGGTGGAGGAGAATATATATAAAAATAGTGATATATGGATAAGGGATATATGGGGGGGACTCATTTGCAACAAATATAATATAACTTTTTCTTTATAATGGAAATACAAATGTGTACATGGGAATTTACGAGTAGAGATGTTGTAGTGTGCATTACGGCTGATTCCTAAGTCAAATTGCAAAGGAGTTCTTGTTTAAGCAAGACAGCATATTCTCCATTCATGAAATTGATGAGCATCTTAATTTGTCCACCGTTCATTTTCTCTTTTATGCCAAAGGTGTTAAGATCCCAACCATTAAATGCGATTACACATCAAAAGGAATCGATAGTTTTTGATAGTGCGATTCTGAATTTTACCATCCAAGAGTATCTTACAGAGCATCCTGGAATCCTACGAAGATAAATAAATGGGGACATGGCAAGTGGTTTTTTTTGTCTCCATAGAGTTGTATAGACTTTCCTCAGCTGCATTAAACAGTGCACACATGACAAATTCGAAGTTAACATAAATAAACAAAATGTAGTTAGAAATTTAATTTGGTTTTTACTTAGCCCATGATATTTTTAAAAGCAAGAATAAAACCGTTTTGTGACAAACAATCCGGTCCAAGGGTAAGTACGAAATTGTAGTCCTAGGCCCCTTAGCTGACTCACTCCCCTCACCTAGCTGCTCTCTACATGGCCTATTAATTTCATAGGGACACATAGATCATAATGTAAGAATTTATTTTTCTTTTTTGTAAGCAAAAATCACATTGACGGGATTAACTATTCGGCCTTCTAGCTAGAATATATTAGTCATATACTCCATCCGTTACAGAATATAAGCAAAAGCTGGTCAACAGAAGTTGATGTATCTGGTTTAAAATTTGGATCAGATACATTAATTTTTGTTGACTAGTTTTTGCTTATATTCTGTAACGGAGTAGTATGTGATTAATTGTTTTCCTAATACTAATTACTTTTCATTAGCTCCTTCAATTATAATCCATTCTCCTTCTTCCAACTCCCTAATTCATCTTCACTACCACCATCAATCCACCATCATCACCATCTTTTTCTTGCCCCATATTTTTATCTAGTTTGTTAGCTTTTTTTTTCTGACAAAAAATTGTTACACTACAAGAAAATTGCTGATTTGTGACGGAAATATCCGTCGCAAATGCAGGAAATTCCATCACAAAATGACATTTACGACGGCATTTGCGACGGACAAAATTCCGTCGCAAAAACGCTCGTCGCAAATTTTTTGCGACGAATTTTTCCGTCGCAAATTAGTCGCAAATCCGTCGCAAATTCGTCGCAAACTCTGACACATTTCGTCGCAAATCCGTCGCAAATCCATCGAAAATTTAAAAAAAAATTAAAAAAAATTAAATCCAACAGTGGTCCTTATACCCTCACTAAACCAAACTTCTATTGCAATTCCTTCTCTTATACACTAGTAATTATCATCGAGACAAAATTTAGATTTAGATAAACAAACAATGTAGTCCCTGGATTCCAGCCGGAGACAGGGAAAAGTGCAAATGAAAAATATTAATCATTCAAACTTCAACTAGTATACATCAGAGAAAAGTGCAAATGAAAAATATTAATCCCTGTCACTGAAGCCGTATTCTGCAAAGCACACCTTGAATTTGCTACTCACGTTAAATCATAATAAGCATCTTCTATGACAATTTTCCAGAGAAAACTAGAACAATATATACACGAGGTGAATTTTGGTTAAACTAAATCTAAATTTTGCACAACAGAGAAACAAGCCTCCAATAAACCTTGCCACTCAATTTCAGTAGCTTATCAAAAAAGGCCAACCCACACAAATCCAAAATTTTAACCAACTAGACGTTACCATGTTGGAGGAGCGGTTAATTCAACGCAGAGATGACTGATGTATCCTCCCATGAGAGTTGCTCCTGCCTCTATCAGACTTGTCAAGATTCCTGCAAAATGGATCCAGGCTGTGGAATCAAAGAATTGACTACTTATAATTCGGAGTTCGACAACAGGAAAGATCTTCACCTGTCATCATCAGTTGAATTACTTCCCAACGATTCAAGTTGTTTCCAAGATGGTTTAGTAGCCTGTAAGAAATTTTATGGCCTGGTTATGGCAACCTGTGATAGGTACCAGTCTAGAGAAAAACATGAAAATGGTGAAATAATATTGGTCTGCATACTGACATTGAGGCGTGACTGTTTCCTATATCTGCTATGGACCCCCAGGTATTCTTCATAGGACTGCAACCAAAAAGCAGACACACGGTCAACATTAGTAAAAGAAAAATGCAGTCCAACATATTCAATTAATAACAAATATATAAGCATAGGAGCTCAAATATGACACATCAAAGAACTTCAGGAGTGGTGGACATGACAACTTGTCTTTAACATCGGTTAACAAGAAAAGCAATTGAAAATATTTTTATGTTGTTTTATGCATATATGACTTCAAATGCTTGGACACACATATGTTAGTTTTATGAATTCCGTAGGATCTTATGATACATGTTATGATCCCACAATTTAGGAAGATCTTGACTTTCCATCTCAATCTTAGATAGAAACTATATCATTCATGTATTTCATACTGAAGTGAAATACCTTGATGATAACTCCTTTGACTCCTTGCAGACCTCATCAGCAGCATCATTTACAAGAAATAAATCATCTACTCTGTCAATCATTCTCATAGATTCTCATACATGAAAATAAGGAACCATATGATAGATCACAAATCCTACTCCCAATAACCCAATTCGAATAAGAAATGAGTAATACGAAAATCTGATGAATGAAGCTTTACCAGACTTAACTTTGTTCTAGCGATACTTTTAATTGAGACAAAAACTCAATACTTTACCAGACCCTAAATAAAACATGTAACAAAAAGTCAGAAAATCAACATTAATCACATGAACAAAACCCTAAATAAAACTTGTAACAAAAAAAACCCTAAACAAAACTAGAGCAGATTCAATATCATCAACAACTAGAACATAGGAATAAAACCCTATGTTCAACATCAACAAAAATCAAAATCAGAATCATAGGTAGGAGTAATAGCGTTTGAATTCAGTTTTTGACGTGTTTACTTCGCCGTACCATGTCTACAACAATGAAAAATTATGGAAGAGGGGTTAGGGTTTTGAATCAACGAAATATTTGGGGATTTCAATAAAACCATCTGAGTCCTTTATTTTAATGTAAGGCATCAGTTTCACCCAATTCAAATCTTCATGCAACTGATCCAATATAAAGACAAGTAATTCTTGGGAAAAAGTAAACCATCACTTAGACAACACACAACATTCATAAGAAACATAAGTTCAATAGATTTACAATTTAGTACGGAAGGTCAATTTTCACAAGTTTGGAAAACAAGACTAAAAATTCAAGCAGCTTATACACACTATAGGACAGAGGTATGGTTCTGAAAACAAAAACAAAGAAGGTTAGGTAAATCATTGACTTGGAATTGAGCAGTAATGGGATTTGGCTATGGCATAATAAGTATCCATGTATAGTCTCTACCAGATACTAGAAAATAAAAATGCTATGAATACAAAACAGTATATGATCCTAAAACACAGATTCATAATAGTTTTGCCTTTCAACAAATATAGCAACAGCAAAAATTGCATATACATACATAGAAGACATGTAATTAAGCAGGGGATATAGCATAAGCAACCAAAATTAAGGAGGAAAATCCACACACAAGAACAAGGCATGTAAATGATTCTAACCTTCGATATTTTACCCACAAAACAACACTACAAAAAAACAGCGCATTAGCGACGGATTTTTCCCTCGCTAATGCCTGTTTTTCCCTCGCTAATGACTGTTAGCGACGGAATTAGCGACGGAGCAATTCCGTCGCTAAAAAGCTGGTCGCTAATTGGGTAGCGAGGGAATCCAATCCGTCGCTAAAATTAGCGACGGAAAATCCGTCGCTAAAATTAGCGACGGAAAATCCGTCGCTAAAATCCGTCGCCAAACACTGTGCACACTGACCGTTGCAGTTGATTTGACAGTGACACTGACCAATTTTAGCGACGGAAATCCGTCGCTATTCTCTTCTTTTTTTTTTAAAATGCTAATCTCAGATAGAAAGAGGGGGAGATAAGGGGTTGGGGAGGAAAATGGAGAAGGAAAATAATTGAAAGAGGATGGTGTGGTGGTGGTGGTGGTGGTGTTGTGTTGAAGGATGAAGATGATGGTGGTGGTGGTAAGAAAAAATGAAAGAGGAAGAGGAAAATGGAGAAGGAAAAGAAATTAAAGAGGAAGAGGAGGAAATGAAAGAGGATGGTGTGGTGGTGGTGGTGGTTTGGTGTGGTGTTGAAGGGAGAAGATGATGGTGGTGGTGGTAAGAAAAAATGAAAGAGGAAGAGGAAGAAATGAAAGAGGAAGAGGAAAATGGAGAAGGAAAAGAAATGAAAGAGGAAGAGGAGGAAATGAAAGAGGATGGTGTGTTGTGGTGTTGAAGGGAGAAGATGATGGTGGTGGTGGTAAGAAGAAATGAAAGAGGAAGAAATGAAAGAGAGGAAAAAACGGAGAAGAGGAAGAAATGAAAGAGGAAGAGGAAGAAATGAAAGAGGAAGAGGAAGGATTCGGGTTTATAAAAAAAAATTACCCGTTAGCGACGGATTTAGCGACGGATTTCCCTCGCTAATGTCTGTCACGTGTCAAATCAACTGCAACGGTCAGTGGCACAATTTTCCAAACATTAGCGACGGATTTAGCGACGGATTTCCGTCGCTAATTCGAACCAAAATTTTCAAGTTTCGCGCCTTGTCAAATCCGTCGCTAAATGAGTGCAATTCCGTCGCTAAATTAGTAAAATCAATTCCGTCGCTAATGGAGTAAAATTCCGTCGCTAATTCTTTTTTTAGCGACGGACCAATAGTCCGTCGCTAAATTCCGTCGCTAATCAGTCATTTTTTTGTAGTGCAAGTAATGCGCTATACCTGAAAAATAAAGCACGGAATATATAAGCACATCCTCGATTAGAAGAGATATGAAAAAAGAGCAAGCACTTTCGGTTGTTGAGAATCGTGAGCTTCACTTCATGAACAAGTAGCTTAACAAGGTTCAACACACTAACGAACTTTCACACTCAGGATCATTGAAATCATAAGCTGAAATATCTATGTAAACAGTACATTAGCTATTCCCAATAAATAAATTTAATCAAAGCATATTTGCAACATTTTTGAGGACATTTGAAAAAAAAAAAATTAAACAATCCGATGAACAAACATTTTTTATAATGAATTCTTTTGCACCCCTTGACCTAGGGTTCTGGGTCCGCCACTGACCTGTTTTACAAATCCCCTTGTTCTTGTTTGGATAGATAGATATTTTTGTTTTCATTTTTTTCGGCATTGCGATCCTTTGGGATGTCCAACGATTCCTTCTCTTTTGTATTGGATTGAAGCACCCATAGTACTTTTGTTTAATACAATTTTTCACTTTTAAAAAAAGAATAAACCAATCAGCATTATTCATGATGATTTTCACAAAGGAAAGTGTCGTGAGGTGAGATCCCGTTAATTAATCCATTTGAGGTAAAAATACAGTCATTTAGAAGCAAAGGAAATTGGACGGAACCCAGCATATATCGAGTATGACTTATGATACTAAGCTAGTAGTTTAGTAATAATTACTAAAGGGTTATATAGGTAAATTCATTTAATAATAAAAATTGACAAAAAAAATCAGATTTGGGTAATTAAATGAAGGAGCAAAAATAGGAACAGTTATAGAAACCAAAATATCCCACAAATCACGGAAACGGTTTTAGAAACCAAATATCATGGGATCTTGGATATTTGCTATTATACGAGTTCTTCTCTGTTCTTCTCCAAAACGGTCCATCTCTGTAACTTCGCCGTCGCCGTGAGTCTGTTCTTCTTCAAAACAGTCCATTTTCTAAGTGTTTTTTTTTTCACACGAAAAAAGTTCGTTCATTAACCACTGATTTTTAACACAATGGTTGGATGTCGCTAACCACAAATGTGTATCGCAATGGTTAGTGGCCACTAACCACAGATATGCATAAATGTGGTTAGATGCCAATGGTTAGTGGCCACTAACCATTGCAATGCACATATGTGGTTAGTGACAACTAACCATTGGCATCTAACCACATTTATGCACATTTGTGGTTAGTGATATCTAACCACAAATATGCATAGCAATGGTTAGTGGGCACTAACCACATATATGCATAAATGTGGTTAGATGCCAATGGTTAGATGTCACTAACCACAGATGTGCATAGCAATTGTTAGTGGCCACTAACCACAGTTATGCATAAATGTGGTTAGATGTCACCAACCACACATGTGCATATCAATGGTTAGTGGCCACTATTGTAGCCAGAGAATAAGATAACTTCGGTTAGTACGATCTAACCAAATAAAAATATGACTTCGGTTAGTGGAAACCACAGAATATATCAAGATTGGGTAGTTGGTCCTAAACGATGAAAAACTGATTTTAGTCCCATGTTCATCAACATTATAACGAGACATGATCAATGGCGTGCTTCAATGGCGTGGATCAACGGAGTCCGTTTTTTAAACACCCGTGAGCGTCTTATTTTTTGGCGTGAGTGCGTATTTTAGGCTTCTTTTGCGTGAAAAATAAAGAAAGATATATGTAACATGAAGAAAAAGAAGAAGGAGAATAAGAAGAAGAAGAAGAAAAAGAAGAAGAAGAAGAAAAATAACAGATGAAAATAACGTGACAGATAAAATTGTGAGAGTGTGAGAGAGAAGATAGTGGAAGAGAAAATCAAGGAGTAAATAAATGCTTTTGTTTTAATAACCCCTAAAAAAAGGAACATTTATTAATTTATTTAATTTAATTAAAACCACAAAAAATGGATGTGACACAAATACCCCTATTAAAAACTAGCCATTAGATTGAATTTCATTGAAATTTCGTCAATCAAATGGCTAGTAACGATTTAGTAACTATTACTAAGCAAATGGCTTAGTATCATAAGCCATAGCCGCATATATCAACCATCCTCGTCAAAAAAATAGTGCGTGTATATATATATATATATATATATATATATATATATATATTTATCATTCTCCGCATTTTGAAGCCTTTTGTTGGCTGGCTGCCAATTATTAAAAAGAAAAAAAACACGTTTATGATAATATGGACGTAATTCATTTGCAAAAAAGAAATATTTTGAAAGAGAAAGCGATCAATAATGCCAAAGATGTATATTGGGATTACCACGGTAACATTTATATAGCAATAGGAGTCACACACAGACATTGAATGCACAGCACATATCATGGCCATTTGGAAGAGGAAGGAGGGCACGTAGGAGTATGTATGAGTTGTATGGCTTTAAACCACTTGGTGGGTGACACATCAGAAAGTAAGATTGTAGGGTCCACATAAATTGAGTGTGTGTACTAGTAACTAGTAATAGTATAGTTAACACCGTTAGAGGGAAGTGATTTAAACCAAATAAGGTTAATAGGGTAAGAACTTAAAGGTGTTTGGATATATCGTGTGTTAAAAATAAAAAGTGAGATGAATGGCGTTTAAGAGGAACAACTGGAAAGTGCTCTCTATCTCTCTCTCTAAAGTTTCATTGAGCTCATTCGTTTGCAACTTGACCATGCTTACCTATAGTGTGTCCCTTTTTGTGCATTATAAATATACTCTCATTCTATGCATTTCGACTCGTGGAATTTAGAGAGAGAAAGAAAGAAAGAACTAACTTAATTAGCTTTCTTTCAACTGAGGGTTTCACTTTGAGAGAGAGAGTGTGTGACATATATACCAAAGAATTATTCTAATAGTTCTTTTTAGATTCAAAGAAATGGCCATGCACCGTGAATCTTGGGCTTTTGTGTTCGGCCTTCTAGGTAGAATATACTAGCCAGCCATATATATATATGTGTGTGATTAATTGTTTTTCTTAACTTCTTTTCATTAGCTCCTTTAATCATATATAATCCATTCTCTTTCTTTCACCCCCCTTATTCATCTTCACTACCACCACCATCACCATATTTTTCTTGCCCCATATTTTCATCTACTTTGTTATGCTTGTTGAGCAAATTAAACTTGTTCTAATTATTTTTATTACTGTAGTAGTTGGTAGAATTTTAGCCATTTTTTAGGTACCATGTATGTTGCATGGAATATTTCAGATTTCAAATTTCATGCAAGCCATATGGAAATTGTGGTAGCTAGCTAGAGACCATATATATATTGACAAAGTACTAATAAATATTTGTCTTTTTGCTGTTTTTTTAACAGGCAACATCATCTCCTTTGCGGTGTTCCTTGCACCATTGTAAGCGGTTTTTTGGTAATAATTAATCAAAGATGCATGGTGAAGTTATTTATTAATTTCCTGAATCATATTTGTGTGTGCAGGCCAACTTTTTACCAAATCTTCAAGAAGAAATCAACTGAAGGATTTCAAGCACTTCCTTATGTTGTTGCACTTTTCAGTGCAATGCTTTGGATTTACTATGCATTCGTGAAAAGAGACTCTGCTCTCCTTCTCATAACCATTAACACTTTTGGAATTGTTGTTGAGTCAGCTTACCTTATTGTCTTCCTCATTTATGCCCCAAAGAAAGCTAGGGTATATATATATCTTCTTTTTTAATTATATATATATATCTATTCTTCTTTTCTTTAATTAATCATTTGCACTAATTAAAATATAAACTATAATCATATGCAGCTTTCAACCGTAAAACTACTTCTGTTGCTGAATGTGTTTGGATTTGGAGCCATGCTTCTATCAACTCTGTACCTCTCAAAGGGAGCAAAGCGTCTTGCTATCATTGGATGGATTTGCCTCGTTTTTAACATTAGTGTCTTTGCTGCACCTCTCTTCATCATTGTAAGAATATTTCTAATTTTATTAATTATATTCATACATGACCAACTGATTAATTAATTAAATTCATATGTGCGCAGAGACGTGTGATAAAGACTAGGAGTGTGGAATACATGCCATTTTTCTTGTCCTTCTTTTTAACCATCAATGCTGTTATGTGGTTCTTCTATGGCCTTCTTCTCAAAGATTATTATGTTGCCGTAAGTACAATAATGCTATCTCCTTCTTTAGATTCAGTTTTTTTCCCATTTTTTTTTTGTGTGGAAGATCTCTTTAACTTTATAGAAATGGAGAGGGCTTTTGGAAAGTAACAATTACCTTATTATTATTAATAGCGGAAAGATGGACACTCCTGTGCCCCGTCGATCTTTCTTTGTTTTCTATTTCGCTACAATAGATAATTATGTATTCGTACTTTTTTATGTGTATGTTTTTTTAATTGTATTTGCATTCTCGATTTATTTATTGTTAATACATGTTCGGTAAATTTTAATGATGTTAGACTAACATATTGCAAGTTGTGATCAATTTACTCCAAAAGTGACTCTTACTCCTCCACTTAATATCTCTTTGCTCACTTTAAATTTCACGGATCCAACCGTAATTGAGTAGATCAAATTTACAAATTAGATAAATGTTGAATTCATTATAGAAATATAAATTAAATGTTTGTGTATTAATTATTGCTAGCTCCATTAATATGAAGATCATCCCATGAAAAAAATCTAAGTGGAAAATGGACCCCCACACACACAATATTGTCATTATTATTATTATTATTATTATTATTATTTTTATAAGTATAATAATAGTAATTTGATTATTATAAAGTTACTAATTAATGTTTTGATTTTGATGATACAGCTCCCAAACACACTTGGATTCGTGTTCGGGTTAATTCAGATGACGATGTATATGATATACAGAAACGCAACACCAGTGGCACTAAATGCTCCAGTGAAGGGACAAGAATTAAGTGGTGGTCATATAATTGATGTTGGGAAGATGGGTACAATACCTTCTGAAACTAATTATGG
This sequence comes from Astragalus membranaceus, assembly GCA_039519185.1. NCBI lineage: Eukaryota > Viridiplantae > Streptophyta > Magnoliopsida > Fabales > Fabaceae > Astragalus > Astragalus membranaceus. The sequence continues at coordinate 168,912,163 of CM076850.1, read as the reverse complement.
TGGTGGTGGCAAAGTCTGATTCTAAAGGACCTATGACCAGAAAAATAAAAATTGGAAAAAAAAAACTTAACCTAAACTTTCAATTACTTTCAGATATATATCATGATGATGTAAAATGCAAGAACGATGCGTAGTTCTTTGGTATAAGTACTGTTTTAGTTTCTATAATTAATGTAAAGGGTGTGGTTTTAAATTGTAATTGGCAAGTGGTGATATAAGCTTAGCCTTTGGCCATATCACTCTCATATTCTACTACGTACTACGTGTAATAACGTAGTTTATTATTCTATTCTCAAAGTGTATCCCTCAGTCAAAGCTCATTTCAGTTCACTTTCCTTGTATACGTACGTAATCAATGCTCTAGTAATGAAAATTAATTGTTTTAGTAATTTTCCTGTCTAATTACTAGCCACTAACATTTACGTATAAAATAATAGTCAATTTCTAATCCATAGTCCTGTTTGAATTTAGGTAATTAGATGTTGTTTTTTGGGTTGGAGCACCCTAGTACTTGCCAAATTGCTTACCGGAAAAAATAATCGAGATTTCTATTATAGCGTAAAACCGAATCTTGGGCAATTTTTGTCAAATTATTTATAATTATATTTTTAATTATCAAAAGCAAAACCCTATGACGAGGGAAAGGATGAAGGATGGGTTCTCTTTGCTTTTTTTTTTTTCATGTATGTCATATACAAGGGGACAGATAAGCTAGCCATTCCTAAAAGTTCTTTTTAAAAAATAAATAAATGTTCATCACAATGACGGCACGCGTTCTAACTAGAAGACAAAAATACCGGACATTATATGATTATAAGATACTACTAGTGCTAATCTAATTTACTCCGATTTCATTTCCATCAATGAAATGCATGGTGTGTTAAAATAAAGCAATGCCAATAATTAGAAATTATTAATTACTATGCCTACGGATTAGAACGCCAAAGCTATATATATATATATTAAATTTAAAAATTTATCACTTGTGACATTAGTTCTAAATATTAATTCTGATCTACATACATAGGCCAAAGTCAAAACAGAAGAAAAGTTGTTATAAAACGTAAAAGTGAAATTAGCTCAAGGCCAAGAGAACCCACATGTCTATTTTTTGTCATCCTTTTGCATTTTTTATATTATAAAAATTCACTTTTTTTTCACTATTGTCTCATCTCATCTGCCAGGTACAATAATTAGTTCTCATCACTGAAATAGTAACTGTTCCAGATAGTGATTTTAAGTGTTTGAGAGATTTTACGTGTATGAGATTAATTAGGTGCATGTGCACAGCATATAAATATTAATGCACTTTTTAAAATAAATACAAATTAAAATTGTCTAATTCTTCTACAAAGGTGGCCAGATATTTTGTAATTTGTACCAAATAAATAAAATGAAACTAGATCAAATCAATTTCCCCACGACTTCATATTTTGTGGTATAGCCTTGATTACAAAGTAGACACCTAACGTCTCAAAATAAAAGGGAGAACAATAAGACGACAAATTAAGTTGGGATTTGTATTTTTCTTTTTACTTTATATATTTTTATTACAAATTTCCCCTTCCATGAAAAAAAAAAGTTTGAACCTTTTGTGTATGTATTGTTAATTCATAATCGCTTTTAGTCAAATGTCGCGCTCTGATCTAGAAACGAAAAATATGAATGATTTGTTTCAAATGGCTTATTTTTTTTATTTATTTGAGTGGAGTGAGATAAACTCAATTAAAGGGAAAATGGTAGGCGTAGGAAAATGCACTAACTAAAAAACGTGATACGAAACGAAAGAGAATATATAAATGGGCCAGAGAGAGAGAGAGAGAGAGAACGCACCATGCATATATAGGATGAGTGTGCGTCTAAAATGAAGATAAGAAGTATTTGAGGGCTTTACGCAAAACAAGTGAGCCAAGGTTATATTGATCTAAAAGTTAGCTATGATTGTATTGAAACCATGCACAAAAAAACACTTGGTTGGCTAGCTAGCTAGCTTGATCCTACATGCCACCATGCATGGGTGTAGGATAAGGGGGTGATGTAATAAACCACTTGTTGAGCAAACTTTAAAGACCTCAAATCCCATTAATGTATTTGTCAACTATCAAAACATGTCTTCTTCTATTGCACTTTTTTCATCCTCCTTCATGTTACATTACAAAACATGGGCATGCATATGGGCCGCCGGGCTCGACCTCCTAGCTTGATATGATTCCATTTCTTCTTTTTTATTTTTATTTAGGGACAACTAATGTACCCATTGAATAAAACTGGGTACTGCATTTAAAGTGTGTCAACGATCCAATTTTGAGACTAACTCAATGCACTTTTTTGGACCCAGATTCTCTCTGGTCACTTCCCCTCCAGTCACTCCATTCGACTGCTTCAGAACCGTTCGATTAAGATCAGACGGTACAAATTTCAAAGTCGGATTTTTTATTAAATAAAATAGAAAAACTGTTTTTGAAATCTGTACCGTCCGATCTTAATCGGACGGCTCTGAAGCAGTCGAATGGAGTGACTGGAAGGAAAGTGACTGGAGAGGATCCGGGTCCCACTTTTTTAGAGTGTGGTTGTCAATGGTGAGAAAAACAAGTCTGTTGAATACAATAAAGAATGAGTACAAATCAGAAATTAGAATATGCGATTGAGAGAGAGAGTATACGGTTGATTTGATTTATCATCTTTGTGTTGTGGTGGACCTTGCTTAGCTAATGCTTTAATTCAATCATATCTTACTCTTACTACCTTTTTCTTGTCTTTTCTTTTTTCCATCGTTTCATCGTTCAGTTGTACTGCATGCAGTGGTCGGAAATATATATCCTAATACGTGTTCCAGTCGATTCTATCATTATCATTTTGTGCCACATCATAGATTACAGATTTATATTCCTAGATCTTTTTACTAGTCGCCTCTATTGTCATCCGCAAATTATTTGATTCATGCAAGTTAACAAGTTGTCATCAAAATTGTGTAAGCAATTCAAAATTTAACTAGATTAATTAAAAAGTAGGTCATACATTTTTTTTTCTAGAGGCTTTGCCTCCGCTCCGGTGTTTAGAGAAAATGGGCTCTGAATAATCTAGAGTTTGACTGGGAGGTATGTAAAGTCTGGCGCTAATTTATTCTATTGTTGGGAATCAAACACAACTACTAACCTAGTCCACTTCTTTCCTTTAGATAGAGACATTAATCACCTGCACTCACCTTGAAATTAAAAGTAGGTCATAATATATTGACAGTCAATTATACATTAAAAAAATTGTAGGTCTCATTCATAACTTTTTTTTTAATTCTTTATAAATCATTCAAGTCACACACACACACACGTGCCTGATATTGAAATCAGATTGATTTTTCTTTAAAAGATATTGGGCTTGCAACAAAATGGACTCCCATTATCCGTTACTAGTCTAAAGAGAGGGATATGTTTTTCTCATCAATGTAGAGTATGAACATGTTTCTAATTCGTTTTGTAAATCTTGTCAATGTATTGGGCATTCAGCATAGCAATAGGTATGATCAGATTGCCGGCAAGTCTGAAGTGGTTCTAGAGAAGTTTAAAGGCACTAAGGAGGCGCCGCAAAAGGTGAATCCTCAACCCGTTGTCTGATATGTTGCTAAGAAGAATAAAAGGAAGGCAACGACCATGGACCATAATGTTAAACACGTTAGGGGTGTTCAAAACCGAACCAAACCAATAGAAAACCGCAAACCGAACCAAACCAAACCGAAACCGCAAAAAAACCGCTTCTTATTGGTTTTGTTTGGTTTTGTTTTTCATTGCACCGCGCAGTTCGGTTCGGTTCGCAGTTTTGATTATAGAAACCGAACCAAACCAAACCAAACCGCAAGTAACACTAAGGCTTATTGACTTACAACATTCGTTACTAACTTACTAGCCCAAATGCAACTAAAACCAACTCTCACTCACTTACTAGCCCAAATCCAATTAATTCTTTGACTAACGTACAAACAGTCCATATTGTTATGTTATATTTAAAAGTTACAATGAAATATTTAATTCAAATTCTTTTAAACATTGTCTTAGCTATCTTAAAAAAATTAAAAGAGAGTAATTTATATACTACATATATTTGAGCAGATTTTTTTCTTAAAGATTTATGTTAGCCATTTTTTATGTTAGTTAATATTAACTTCGTTTTAAATTATGTTTTGTCTTAGAAAAACCGAACCAACCGAAGGTTTGGTTTGGTTTTAATTATTTTAGAAAGCCAACCGAACCAAACCAAACCGCATGTAATTTTACCTTGCGGTTCGGTTCATTTTTTGTCTCAAAACCGAACCAAACCGCACCGCGAACACCCCTAAAACACGCGACTAAGTTGGACAAGATTGAATCTAAATTGAATTCTCCATAATAAAAATGAAATAAAATCAACACTTAATTGCACAAAAAATTGAATCTTGCTCAATAAGACAAAAATTCAAACTATATATCTTGGTACCCTTGACTGTGAGCAATTAAGGCTTGGAGAATGACTTAAGGTCGCCATCAATCTCCCATTCTATTCTTGTTGAAAACCCTAACAAAAGAATTCAGATCGGGAGGTAGGGAAGCATAATTAAGTGGGTATAGATTTGAGACCTCTAATTTTTTTGTACACACTGAGTTGTGCGAAGGGATGCATGTAGGAGCTGATGCACTTTCTGTCACCGGTCATCTCCCTGTTTGTTGCCAGTGTTTGTTGGGGTGAGAAGCTAATTAGAGATTGGGATCAAGTGTAAAAAGTCTATCATCAAATCCAATGAGAATGTAAGATTGAATGGTGTAGGGTTGTAAAACTAGTGTGCTATACACCACCTAAAGCACTCACTCGTGCATGCTAGAAATTCCCTAAGATACAAATGTAGTTGCATAATATAATATTCCCTATGTAGTCAATAACAGATAACATAGCGTAGTGGCCAATCCATAAAACGCTATAGCAATGTAGTGGTAGCGGCCGATCCATAAAATACTATAGCAATGTAGCGGTAGCTATTATTATCGTGCATTTTTTACAGGCTAAAATTAAATGCAGTCAACAAGGTTTGACTTAGCAAATTCAAGAAGAAAGATCAATATTTCGACACCAGAAAGTGGTAGCCAAGAAGAATCAACTTAGTTCTTAACTTAGCGAAAATTGGAAAGCTGAGGCCAATATTTCGACAGAAAGAAGAATGTTAGCTGGGTAGCAGGCCAATGCAATGTCTTTTACATTCATTTAAGATTCTTGCATTTTATTCTGCATTTAAGTTTCTGCACTTATTTTCATCTTCTTCTTCGCACTTAACTTAAATCCTTTTCCATTATGTTCTTCGTTTTTGCTTGTTTTCTTTTCATCGTAAACAGTTATCATCATTATTTTTAAACAAACCGCAAACATTAATAATTTTTAGTAAAAGACTTTACCACAAATGTTCTGAGATGTTTCTAGTTGATCTCGCAAGCAACACGTGTGTGTAACTAACGGTGTTTACCAAAAATCACGGTAAACAAATTGGCACGCCCAGTGGGTTTGTTATCCAACACAAAACCAGTATTTTATACTTTGCATGCGTTTAAGAAGTGGTAGGCGCCTTACTGAAATGCCACGTTCTAATATGAATACTGCTTCTACATCAAATGCACATTCCCAAGCGTCAGTTAATGATACAAACGCTGCAAATACTTCAAGAATCGCTCCTGTATCTTCCCCAGAAGTAACTGCTCCTGTTCCTTCTCCAACCATAGCGGGAATAACCACTCCACTGCCTTCTTTGACAATTATGGGTGTAACTGCTATAACCGCTCCTTCCATTAATCCAGTGTCGAATATGATGGTCCCTGTACCACCAAATTTAAATTCGACTGGTCCCTTAATGGCCAATTCCATGATCGGAAATGTGTCGTTTAATTTCCCCATGAATGGCAAAAATTATCCATATGGCATGCCAACAGCCATGATGGTAGGGCTTCAAACAAATGCATCTACGTATGCAGAAAACTTAGCCTCAAGCTTTTCGCCTATACATAATTTCCCGAAAAATATTTATAGTCGAAATGCACAGCCGTCGATAACTACATCATCTTTGTTGGCTTTAAGGCAACAAATGGATGATAGCAACCACGATATGGTTAATATGCTAACACAACAAATTGGTACAGTGTTTAACCCATTAATTCAAAACACAAATGACAGTTACCAGATGTTAGCAACACAAATGGGTCGAATTGCTGATTTCTTTGGCACTCCACCAGTGCACAACCAGCTGCGAATTCCCCAAGTTCAGAATGTTAGGCCTGTTGAATTCCCTGTCGAAAGGCCCAACTACGCAGTTCCTATTGATCAAAGACAAATGATGGCTGTCGAAGAACCTGTGCAAGAAATGATATTAGTTAATAGGAACCAAAATGCTGACGAAGTAATAAGACAAGTTCAGCAAAACAACTTTGGAAATCAAAATAATTTGGCAAATCTTGTCGAAACAATTTTTGCCCAAAATGGTCTTAACTTAGGCTTGCATAGACCTAATTTTGTATCTCCCCTGTCGGAATATGTGATACAAACAGATTTTCCTAGGGGATGGAAAATCCCTAAATTCATAAAATTTGCTGGAGAAACCAGTGAATCTACTGTCGAACACATTGCACGGTATTTGACTGAGGCTGGTGACATAGCGCAAAATGAGAATTTGAGAATGAAGTATTTTCCAAATTCTTTAACAAAAAATGCCTTCACATGGTTTACTACGCTGCCCCCGCATTCCATGTTTAATTGGAATCAGTTAGAAAAAGCGTTTCATGAGCAATTCTACATGGGTCAATGCAAGATTAGCCTTAAAGAATTGGCCAGTGTTCGACGCAAAATGCCAGAATCTATTGACGATTATCTCAATAGATTTAGACTTCTCAAAGCAAGATGTTTTACTCAGGTACCTGAACATGAGTTAGTCGAAATGGCTGCTGGTGGGCTAGATTACTCTATTAGGAAAAAGTTAGATACTTTACACCTAAGAGATATGCCCCAATTGGCCGACAGAGTTCGACAAGTCGAAAGGCTTAAAGATGAAAAAGCCAGAACTAGTCGATTTAATAAAAAGGAAAAGGTCGCTTACATCAATACTAATGACAGTGACCAAGACTTCGACATATCATATGAAGATGTCGAAGAGGAGGTTAATGTGGCAGAATTGAAGCCTGGACCTCCATATACTTGTAAATTATTGAGGCCTTCCGATGGGAAAAATCCTGTCGAACCAAAAAATGATAAATATATTGCAAAAACATATACCTTCGACGTCACAAAATGTGACCAAATATTTGATTTGTTAGTTACTGATGGCCATATTTTAGTGCCTAAAGGCCTAAAAATACCACCATTAGAACAACAAAAGAAAAGAGGTTATTGCAAATATCACAATTTTTTAGGCCATAACACTTCTCGATGTGTTCTTTTCAGGGATTTGGTTCAGAAAGCACTAAACGAAGGAAGACTGAAGTTTGATGATTAGTCGAAGCCTTCGATGCAGATTGACAGCAACCCTTTGCCAACAACAGAGGCGAATTATACTGAAGTCGACATTCTTGTTGTCGAAACTAGTCAAAGCACTGCTGGAAACAACAGTGTGTCGAATAGTGCTGAAATGTCTGAGGCAAATATCAAGATGGTCACTAAAGACCAATATGAGGATCAAATGCAGGTGGTATACCCACAAGCTGAGGAGGAACTGATTGATTTCCTCAACAGGTGCAAGATCAATAATACTGAGGTAATGTTGTGCCTCCGGTGCAGTTCAGTGTTCGATAAGGAGGCTGCAAAAAGCCTTGAAAATTCTACTCTTCAATCAAAGAGAAAGAATAAGTGGGTCGATAATATGCCCAAGTTCAGCTTTAATCAAAGAGGTATCCCATACAAAGTCACACCTTTGACGAAGCAACCTCCACGGGCTCAAATGAAGACATTTGTGCCATCTGCAAAAACCCCTGTCGAAAGATGGTATATTCAGGAGGTAAAGAAACATGATACTACCCAAAAATGGCAACAGGAAGCTCCAGTGCCATAAACCAAAATAAGACATATGATTCTAACAAGTATGTCTACAACAAAAATTACAAGGGTAAAAACCCAATGACAAAAACACAATGGCGGAGACATCAACGCCAGATGAAGTTTGTTGCTGCAGAGCGAAGTGGAAACCCAGACACAAATAAGGGAAAGCAAATAGCCTCTTATGTCGAAGTTCCAAAAAAGCCTGCCACAGAGAGGATATTCCCTCCTCTTGCAGTTGTCAAACAAGGCCTCAATCCTAAAGAAGGCCTTAACTTGGATGACGAAGAAATGGGGTCTGACTTCTCAGATTCGAAACCCGATTTCGACATCATATGTGTTGTCTCAATTCTTCCTATTGAGTTCAACGTGGTATCAGAAATAAATGAGGTCGAGAAGGACTTCGATGAAGACATGGCTAAACACAAGCCAATTTGTTACTGTGTGTTAAACAATGGCTGCATGGAAGAGCAGAGTGCTGTCTTCGAAAGACCAGATGGGGGTATGAAATACCACCTCAAGCCACTGTGCATTCAAGCCAAAGTCAACAATGTGGGTGTCAACAAAGTGCTGGTTGATGGAGGCGCTGCAGTTAATCTAATGCCTTAACATATGCTGACGAAGATTGGTAAGTCAGACACCGATCTGAGGCCACATAATATAGTTCTCACCAACTATGAAGGCAAATCTGGCTACTCACTTGGAGCCATAGAAGTTGAGTTGGTGGTAGGAAGTGTTAAGAGATTAACCATGTTCATGGTTATCCCTACCAAAGCAAATTTTAACTTATTGCTAGGTAGAGAATGGATACATGGGGTGGGGGCAGTTCCTTCGACACTCCATCAGAGAATCTCCATTTGGAGAGAAGACGGCTTGGTCGAAAATGTGGAGGGCGACCAAAGCTATTTTTTGGCTGAAGTTGATCATATCACCAAACAAACCTTCGACAAGCAGTTGGCGAATATTGCGCCATGTACACCTTCTGACACAGCATATGTCCCTCAAGACAATGTATATGCTTCACTAGATCTACACCCTACTCATGGTTTTATTTGGGAGAGGGAGGTGATTGGTGAGTCAAGCTGCCCAAGAGGCTTTTGTAAGCCTACAGGGTGGGATGGTCCCTAGACGTTGATGATGTCTAAACCCAACATATGGGATCGAATTATGGCCTACGTGGCCGAGAATAAACAAAATGCGGCTTTGGAAGCCGAGATACAACAAATGATGGTTAATCAAACCACTGAAGTTAACAATGAAGTTAACCTTGAAGATAATATGGTCGAAGGCCAAAGGCTCGACTGCATCTACGATGATGAGCCTTTAAGCTTTGAAAAAGACCCAATGGGCTCGACCAAGAAGATTCAAGCTCAGGATCCCTTAGAGGAAGTCGATTTAGGAGATGGCCCCATAAAAAGGCCAACGTTTATCAGTGCTAAAATCGACAAAGGTTTGAGAGATCGAACTATAGAGCTATTAAGAGATTACAAAGATTGCTTCGCCTGGGTTTACAACGAAATGCCTGGACTGCGTCGAGAAGTAGTTGAATTGAAATTACCCATTCGACCAGATAAGAAACCAGTGAAGCAAACACCAAGAAGATTTGCACCGCAGATTCTGTCGAAGATAAAAGAAGAAATCGAAAGACTACTCAAAAGAAACTTCATCAGAACTGCCAGGTGATTTCTTGGGATTTGTTGTCCACAAAAAAGGCATTGAAATAAATCAAAACAAGACGAAAGCAATCATGGAAACAAAGGCGCCTTCGACTAAAAAGGAGCTCCAGTCATTGTTGGGAAAGATCAATTTCCTTAGAAGGTTCATCTCAAACCTAAGTGGCAAGACTCGGGTTTTCTCACCATTGCTTCGACTGAAGAAGGAAGACGTGTTCAAATGGGATCCAGAACAGAAGAAAGCCTTCGACGAGATTAAAGCTTATCTAGTTAAACCACCTATCTTGTTACCACCTATCAGAGATAAGGTGATGAAATTGTACATAGCAGCATCAGAGCTGTCAATAGGTAGTATGTTAGCACAAGAGGATGATAATGGTGTCGAAAGAGCCATATATTACCTTAGTAGGGTTTTAAATGATGCTGAAACTAGATATCATCCAACGGAGAAATTGTGCCTTTGCTTGTATTTCTCTTGTACCAAATTAAAAGCAATATATAAAGCCTATTGATGTGTATGTTTATTCTCATTTTGATATTATTAAACATATGCTGTCGAAACCTATATTGCATAGTCGAATTGGTAAATGGGCTTTAGCCCTTTCTGAATATTCATTAACATATCAACCTTTGAAAGCTATCAAAGGGCAAATTGTTGCTGATTTTATTGTCGACCACTCATTGGTCGAAATGACAATTAATCATATGAGTATTCAACCATGGACATTATACTTCGATGGATCGAGCCATAAAAATGGTTCTGGAATTGGGATATTAATTATTTCGCCAAAAAAAATACCAACGAAGTATAAATTTAAAATCAAAGAACTTTGCTCTAATAACGAGGCCGAGTACGAAGCCTTGATAGCAGGACTAGAAGTTTTGCTAGAACTGGGGGCAAAAGCTGTCGAAATTAGAGGCGACTCTGAATTAGTGGTGAATTAATTAACTAAGGAGTATAAATGTATTAAAGAGAATTTAATCATATACTTCATCACTGCCAATGCTCTGTTGAAACGCTTCGACTATGTTAACATTGAGCATAAACCTCGAATTGAAAATCACGAGGCAAACGATTTGGCACAAATTGCTACAGGCTATAAAGTTTCTCAAACAAAACTCAGTGAATTAATAGAAATCAAGAAAAAATTAATTTCGACAGACTATTCTGAAGATGAATTGTCAATGCCAAAACTTGGGGGGCAGACAAGTCAGAATTGTTACTACCTCCAAATGAAAATGGCGAAATTTTTGCCATTGACAATATGTCGAATGATGATTGGCGAAAACCAATTGTCGAATACTTGGAAAATCCAACGGGAACAACAAATCGAAAAAGCAAGTATAGGGCATTAAGCTACGTGATTATTGGAAATGAATTGTTCAAGAAAACTCCTGAAGGAGTTTTGCTTAAATGCCTTAGTGAAAATGAGGCATACTTAGCAATATCCAATACTCATAGTGGAGCTTGTGGATCTCACCAAGCAGGCCACAAGATGAAGTGGCTCTTATTTCGACAAGGAGTGTACTGGCCAACTATGCTAAAAGATTGCATAGATTTTGCTAAAGGATGCCAACAATGTCAAAAACACGCAGGGGTGCAACATGTACCTGCAAGTGAGTTACATTCAATAGTAAAACCTTGGCCATTTAGAGGATGGGCCTTAGACATAATTGGTGAAATTAAACCAACTTCGTCAAAAGGCCACCGTTATATACTAGTGGGTATCGACTACTTCACTAAGTGGGTCGAAGCTATTCCCTTAGCTAATGTAGACCAAGAGGCAGTAATAAACTTTATTCAAAACCATATTTTATATAGTTTTGGGATTCCAGAAACAATTACCACAGACCAAGGCTCAGTATTTACTGGTCGAAAAATGGTAGAATTTGCCTCTAAAATGGATTTAAATTATTAAGTTCGACACCATATTATGCGCAAGCAAATGGTCAAGTCGAAGCAGCCAATAAAATTATCATTAATTTGATTAAAAAACATATTGGGCAAAAACCTAGGAATTGGCACAAAACTCTTGATCAGGCATTATGGGCTTGTCGAAACTCCCCTAGAGAATCCATTAATACTACTCCATTCAGGCTTACCTCTGGGCATGATGCAGTATTGCCTGTCGAAATTTATATACAATCAACCAGAATTCAAAGGCAATTTGAAATCCCATCAGATCATTATTGGGATATGATTCTAGATGAATTGGTTGATTTAGATGAAGAAAGGTTATTTGCATTAGATATCCTTACAAGGCAAAAAGAAAGAGTAGCCAAGGCCTATAACAAAAAGGTTAAATCAAAAAATTTTGTCCTAGGAGACTTAGTGTGGAAAGTTATCCTACCTATGGACAGGAAAGATAGAGCCTTAGGTAAATGGTCACCGAATTGGGAAGGTGTTAAGATTTCAGCAAGTGTACTGAAACGTTGCAAATAATAGTAAAAACGGAAAGACCGGTCGTATCCACAGGGATTGCGTGTTGTTAACAATGGCTAAGTTATTAGCTCTTAGACGTGAAAATTGAATTAAGTTGAAATTATAGTAACCGTGAAATAAAGCGTTTGTTTAACAAAGCAAGAAAAACGATTAAGGATCGAATCCTCTCCCTTCACCTATCACATGAACTTTCAGTTAATTTCAAGTTGTTTATTCAATATACCAGATTCAGTTCACTAATATAGGTTAAGGACAATTCCTTGACTCAAAGCCCCTTTTACCTAATTGAGATACCCTAATTCCTTAGGTGATTCATGCCAATAGGTAAAGCATTAAGCCCTAGAACTAGAGAATTCACAAACCTATGGTTCCATATTCCTATGACAACAAGTATGTGATCTAGACCCCCAATTTCAAGCCTACAAACCCATATTCCTATGGTGATCATAAACCCTAAATCATTAAAACTATCATATGTAGTAATAAAGCATTAAACATAGAGGTCTAGACATATGATAAATCAAACAAACAACTGAATTAACCATAGAAAAGTGTTCAATAGATAGGTTTGGGGAGAATCATCTCTCCCTAATCTGAGAAATTTAGTTACACATGATCAGAGAAGTACAAACTAAGATAAAAGAGACAATACAAGTGAAGGAAGTCATTAGAACCTTCAAACCCTTGTTCCCAAGTGCCTGGAAGCCTCCAAATTCGTCTCTCTCAACTGCTCTAAACCTTGTTGCGCTCCAATGGATCCCTTCTTCAAAAATTCGCTGAAAACAGCTTAAAAGCCCTAGTTTTCGGTCAACCATCGCGTCGCGACGCGAAAAGTGACAGAATGTTCTCCTGTGAAAAGGCTTTGCTGCGTCGCGAAGCAACACCTCCTGGTCGCGACGCGAAAAGTGACAGAATGTCTCCTTCAGCTTCCTATTGCACCACTAGGCAAATGTCTGGTTCGCTAGTTGACGCTATGACAACTTGAAGGTCTTCCATTGCAATTGGCACCAGGAGTGAGAGAATTAGCTTACAAAATGAATCCTAATACACTGATCTAAACTAAGCTAATTCCCTGGCAATCAACAGAATTACAATCAAATCCCTGCAGTTTTGCTTCTAAAATTGAGCAACTTATATCATATGACAGAGAGTCAACAGAAGGACCATTCAAAATTATACAAGTTTTTTCAAACGGTGCTTACGAAGTCGAAGAGTTAGGCGCTGATAGTCGAATTTTGCGTATAAATGGCAAGTATTTAAAAAGATATAAGCCAATATTACAAGAAATTAAAATAACGCAAAATTGAGAAATAATGAGAGAATTTAACCATGGCACGTCGAAATGCGAATGCCAAACAAATATTGTCAGAGTACAGAGTTAATTTCAGAAACCAGAGAAGTAAAAATTAAATTACAAAAGTGTTTTTAATTCTTTCAAAGACACCTCTAGCAATCTTTAATCTGGTGTCAAGGAGGGCTTCATCTTCAATCGACTTCTTAATTGCTGCTTCATATTTCTGAACCCTTTCCAGATGCTTAATTGCCAGAGTTGCTTCAGTTTGAAGTGCAGTTTTTGAAGATCTCTGCCGGACAATATCTTTCTTCTTCTCCTCTGCCACAATTTTCGACTGCAAAATTTTAATTTGCTCCTGGTACTGTAAAGATGGCATCATGTTCAGCTATTTCTTGGGCATCAATTGATTCTTTAATTTCCAGAGTCGAAATTTTGGCTTCGGATGCTTCGACTGCTGCGCTTTCTTCTTGTAAAAGTTTGACGTCACCCTCCCTGTTCACAATAAGGTTCTTTCTTCGCTGAATATCTCTTGAGATTTGTTCTAAAAAAGGCTCAAACTCAATAATGAAGCCTAAAAGAGATTCACTTGAGCCTGAAGTGTTTAACCCATTGAGCAAAGCCTTAATTTTAAAGGTGAGTGATGGATCTTCTTCGATAGCTGTGAATAAGTCTACCTCAAAGAGGATTGCTCGAATCTCTTGAATTAGATCCTTCTTAGAATCCTCAGAGGTACCACCAACAGAAGCAGTCGAAACACTTGGCCGGCTATCCGTCGAAGAGAAACCACTCACCATTAGTTTAAATGCTTCAAGAGGATTCTTATTCTTTAAAGCTGACAATTCCTCTGGGCTAATGTTGGTGTGGTATGTCGAAGTCCCAGAGCAAGGAAGATTGGCTACCTCAGGGGATTCACTTTTCTCTTCTTTTTCCTCCTCTTCATCAGCCTCATTCCCTTCTTCACTGCACTCTTGCTCCTCCATGTTTGGAGAAGATGATATGCTGATTTCAGCCCCACCTTGGCCAGCATCATAGCCTTCATCAGCATTCATATCAGCTTGCTCTTGGCCATACCCAGAAACCTCTTTTGTAACATCAGCAGGGGTACTTGCTTCAGCTATTGGAGTATCTTCCACAGCAATAGGAGGTTGGTCTTGAATCAGCTTTTCTTCTTCGACACCTTTTTCAACAGTTGGTGTCTTTGAAGGGGAATGAGTAGAGGTAGGCGTAACCTGCCTTATCTGAGCCTCAGGGTCGAGGATGTCAATTCCCTGGTAATGAAGCTAAGTGAGTGTTACCATAGATAAATAAAATTCTAAAAATGGATATAAGTTTCGATCAGGTACCTTGGATTGGGTGTCTTCAACACGAGAATGTGCGCTCACAGGCTTTTTGAGAACCTTCTTGGGTGTTTTCTCTGAAATGATGGGAACATCTTCTTTAGGTTTTCTCTCCTTCTTTTTCTGCTGCCTTTCGACAGAAGTCTGTTGAGGAATAACTTTGGAGACATCCTGAGAGTTTTTCATTTTTCTCTCTCTCTCTCCACTTCAGAGATTTGAATCTTAACAGGCTTGGTCTTGATCAGTGGCACCTCATCGGACTGAAAATGCAACGCTCATATAAGCATAAGCAGGAAGAAGAAAGTAAACATAAATAGGCAAGAAGTTAAGAGTTTCGACCTCTGAGTCGCTCACAACTGATGGTTGGGCCTTTTTTGTTTTCTTTGGATTTGAAGTTAAAGAGCTCCTTGTTCTTTTTTGACTCTACAAAACAGAGAGCTAGCCAGTTAAAAAGTATAATAAGGTGATACAAAGAGAAAGTGAAAAGACACTGACTTTTTGTTTTTCTTCTTGAAGAGGTTGTTCTTTTTTCGACGAAGCCTCACTGTTCTTTTTCTTCGTCTTTGTTGTGGCATCATCTGTCGAGGAAGATGTGATAGGAACAGCTACAAATATTCGACAAAACATGTAAGTATAAATCATACACAAAAGAAAAATTCATTTTTTCTAAAAAGTCTTGTGCATCACCTTCTCTACTGGAAGACAAGATTCGAATATGTTGAATATCTAAATGAAGATTACCCTCAAACGTGTATATGTCCTGCTTAACCGGAACTACTGTCTCAGCTATTTTAGTCGAAAAATTGAATAATGCCTTAGTCGAACCACATACAAACCATTCTGGAATTGGTGACCAAAATGCCAGAGCCAGTTTACTGGTTGGTAAAGGTGGAAACTTAAGTTTGTTTTGTGTTAAAGCAAAAAAGTATTTATCAGGCACATAAGGTGGAAAAACCATGGTTGGAATTTTATCAAGAAGTTTTTGTTTAAAAACTTTTGCAGCTTGAGAAACAGTTCGACGAAGGTTAGTTGGATCATATACAGTTTCAAAGTATCTTTGAAATGCTCGAATTTCTTGAATGTGTGTGCCTTTCGACTTTGTCGTCTTTTTCTGCGCGGAAGGAAAAGCAAAAATTAGTTGTGACAACAAAGTGGCCTCTTCGACATCAATAAATTTGCTGAAATACTCTTTCCACCATTTAGAAAACTCTTTTGTACAGGAGAAAAATGGTTCGAAAGGGATGGGAACGAAAGTAAAAGAATCCTGGGGAAACCAGTTAAGGCACTCTCTCCATTCTTCCTCATTCGCTGGAAGCGCTATCTCTCCCTTAGACCTGAAAAAAGGGCTAGGTCGAAGTTGGCATAACCCGAATTGTCTTGCTACTAGACTAGGGTGATAGGGGCATGTGCCAAAGGAAGATGCAGATTTCCCAGGAGAAATCCTAGCTGATAAAAACTTGGGAGTTAAAAAGGCCTCCCAAATTTGATTAGTCTCCTCCTCTTCGACAAGAGTAGTAGCAGGAAACTTTCTCGTGAACCAAGCTGGCCCACGGTTTCTCTTGGCAAAAGGTGCCATTGAAGGAAGGAAATCTGTACAGTTCATGAACATGTTAAATGATGCAGAAAATAGGTCTAGGATGGACACTGCTATTTCTCTAGGTTTCAAAACAGCAAGTCGTTCACCTTCGATATTTCTTTGTTTGACCATAGCAAGATGATCATCAGGGACGTATAGTTGTAACTTCAACTCAAAAGTGGCCAAGAGCCACAACTGAAACAGTCATATTGGACCAGAAACTAAAAGTTTATCTTCTGATTGACGCCCTTTCAGGGCAAGAACCCCTTGTCGAAGGCTATCATAGAGAGACCCTAAAATGAGACTGCCCAGGCCTATATTTCGACGCTCATGTATCTGGATGGCTAATGGGATATACATTTTCGCTACTTGGAGTGACGAAGAGAAAAAGGCATAAAAGGAGAGCCAAAAAGTGAGAAAAGCAATGTGCTCTTCCTCAGAAACCTCTTCACTATCGGTGACATGATTATCTTCGACGTACCCTTTACAAGTGGCACGCTTGAAAACAAACTCATGCTTATTACCAGTAGTAGCAGGGTCGAAGACTTCCCCCAATGGTGTTAATCCAGTGATAGCTGCCACATTTCAAATGGAGACTGTTGGTGGTTATTTCCCAGAAAATGCAATGCTGCAATAAGCATGGGGCTTGGGTATCTAGGCCCATACTTCGACAGTTGTATCAAGTCGAAAATACCTTGCTCTTTCCAGGTTTCCTTCTTCTTCAATTCTACTTTTTCTAACCAGGTGAGATAAAGAGCGTGTTTTTTATCAGATGGAGGTGAAGACCTAAAAACCCTATTCGGGTTACTCATGAAATCCATTAAGTATGGACCCTTGCTGAAAACCCTAGGGCTATATTTGTGATAGCTAGGAAAAACTTTCTTAATCTTGTCAGAATCGTCATCAGGAAGAGGAAGGGGTCCTGAAAATGCATATTTGAAAGGTTTAGGAGAGGGGATTAATACCTGAGACTGGTAAATTATGATTTGCTCCTTGCTTAAAACCGATTCAGATACAAGCATTTTCTTTTCAGAAGTTACAGTGCCAAGAGCGATGTTGGAAGATGATGCCATTATCGCAGAAATGGAGTTTGTTCGTAAAAGAGGGTTCTGTATTGCACTGGGGAAGAAGAAATGGAGGTTCACAGAGAAGAAGAAGATGAAGGTTTCTAAAAAAAAATGAAATAGCGCAGATGCTTTTATATCAGTTTTTGGCCACGATTCTTTAATTAAAAAGAAAAGGAATTCTGAGTAATCATGGCGTTAGTGGGGAAACGTGGAATCATGAAGATCTAAGCAGTTGCTTTCCCACACGTGGCACACTTTCATTGAAGGAAAGCGCCAGCAAAGCTGTACTTTTGCGCAGAAACGTCCCCTCATATTCTGAGAAAAGATATTAAATGATATCATAAAATTTTATGGGATAGTCGAAGGATATTTCAAAAAGTCATTTTCTATCTTCATTCAAGAATTTAGTCGAAAACGTCTTTTTGGGGGGTAATTTGTTAGCCTGCATTTTCGACAGGCTAAAATTAAATGCAGACAACAAGGTTTGACTTAGCAAATTCAAGAAGAAAGATCAATATTTCGACACCAGGAAGTGGTAGCCAAGAAGAATCAACTTAGTTCTTAACTTAGCGAAAATTGGAAAGCTGGGGCCAATATTTCGACAGAAAGAAGAATGTTAGCCGGGTAGCAGGCCAAGTCAAAGAGCACTGTCGAAGGGAGCAATAGCAATATGGTCGAAAGATGAAGCAGTTATCTAGTCGAAATAGCAGTTATTTTATTTAGAAAACCGCTGGGCGGTTATTGTTTTACTCTTTTTATTATAAATAGGAGTTCTCTCGTAGAGTGAAGGGTCGCAATTTCATTTTTACACAAGTTCTGAAAAAACTCATACTTCCGCAACAGAGAAAACGAGTCATCAAGAACGAATGTATGAATCTGCGAACCAAACCTTTCAATTCAATGCAATGTCTTTTACATTCATTTAAGATTCCTGCATTTTATTCTGTATTTAAGTTTCTGCACTTATTTTCATCTTCTTCTTCGCACTTAACTTAAACCCTTTTCCACTCTGTTCTTCGTTTTTGCTTGTTTTCTTTTCATCGTAAACAGTTATCATCATTATTTTTAAACAAACCGCAAACATTAATAATTTTTAGTAAAAGACTTTACCACAAATGTTCTGAGATGTTTCTAGTTGATCTCGCAAGCAACACGTGTGGGTAACTAGCGGTGTTTACCAAAAATCACGGTAAACAGCTGTATGGCGAGTATGTCGAAGTCTACGAAAACTATTCAAGCAATTTATACCTTGCACATAATAAAAGCTCAAAAATAGAAGAACACGCTACACTACAGAGAATATTCCTAACAATTTTTGAATAAAAAAGTGACTTTAGACAGCAAATTTTAAACCAAACTCACTATATAAATAAAGAGCCTAGTTATTTAGTGCATTCAGTCAGCCTAAAATTGGGCCTTGAGTTGAAAAGAAAATGACACTCGTAGGACTAAGCTTAATGGACCTTACATAAAACATATTTAGCTTAATTATTCAAAATAATTCTAAGCTATTAGGTCCACATCGTTATGTAAACTTTATTTTGGATACACTCATTTTATGATATGATGAATAATATCTCTACCTAAAAAGCTGTCTTAGGTAAAAAAGCTATAATAGCTATGTACTAGTAACCAATCTATATTACTCTTCCTCGTCCCTTTCCGTCATATAAAAACCTCATCAGTATCACTCATGCATGCCCAATAAAGAAACAAAAGCACACCTAAGAATGATTGTCTAGATTAATACCAGCAGCAAGATAATTGCCTCGTAGACCATGTATATCAGCACTATCAAATCTTAAACAGCATCTCTTAACACTTATGATTTATTTGCTTTGTTTAAAAAATTAACGGACTTGATTTATTTTGATCAGGTTTTATCATTATGTTGCAACTTGCAATGTTCTAATTATTTTGAAGGCTTAAAGGTACTTTTAGTCCCTGCAAATGTCACAATAATCCAGTTTAGTCCCTGCAATTCCAAAACTTTTAAAATAGACCCTGCAATTACTAAACGTTACTACTTTTAGTCTCTGCTGTTAGTTAAGGGTTAACACTGTTATCTTTTGATGATGTGGCACACCCCCCACCCCCCACCCCCCCACCCCCCCCCACCCCACCCCCCCACCCCCCCACCCCCACCCTTCTTCTTCCTCGTGAACCCCCCACCCCACCGACCCCACCCCACCCCCATCCCACCCCACCCCAGCCCCTCCCCCTCCCCTTCGCCTCTCCTCCCCTTCGCCCCTCCCCCTCCCCTTCGCCCCTCCTCCCCTTCGCCCCCCTCCCCTTCGCCCCCCCTCCCCTTCGCACCTCCCCTTCGCCCCTCCCCCTCCCCTTCGCCTCTCCTCCCCTTCGCCCCTCCCCCTCCCCTTCGCCCCTCCTCCCCTTCGCCCCCTCCCCTTCGCCCCCCCTCCCCTTCGCCCCTCCCCCTCCCCTTCGCCCCTCCTCCCCACCCCAACCCCACTGTTCCCCCTCTTCCCCCCCACCCCACCGTGACCCCTCCCCCACCCCCAGAGTTCGCAGAGAGAGAGAGAGAGAGAGAGAGAGAGACGCAGAGAGAGAACGGAGAGCGAACGGCGAGCGGAGAACGACGAGCGAGAGCGAGCGGAGAACGGCGAGCGAGAGCGATCGGTGAGGAGGGGGGAGGTGCGAAGGGGAGGGGGGCGAAGGGGAGGGGGGCGAAGGGGAGGAGGGGCGAAGGGGAGGAGAGGCGAAGGGGAAGGGGGAGGGGCGAAGGGGAGGGGGAGGTGCGAAGGGGAGGGGGGGCGAAGGGGAGGGGGGCGAAGGGGAGGAGGGGCGAAGGGGAGGGGGAGGGGCGAAGGGGAGGAGAGGCGAAGGGGAGGGGGAGGGGCTGGGGTGGGGTGGGATGGGGGTGGGGTGGGGTCGGTGGGGTGGGGGGGTTCACGAGGAAGAAGAAGGGTGGGGGTGGGGGGGTGGGGTGGGGGGTGGGGGGGTGGGGTGGGGGGGGTGGGGGGGGTGGGGGGTGGGGGGTGTGCCACATCATCAAAAGATAACAGTGTTAACCCTTAACTAACAGCAGGGACTAAAAGTAGTAACGTTTAGTAATTGCAGGGTCTATTTTAAAAGTTTTGGAATTGCAGGGACTAAACTGGATTATTGTGACATTTGCAGGGACTAAAAGTACCTTTAAGCCTATTTTGAATCCAATTTTGGTCGAATCGCAATAAGAATAAAAAGGTGCCCATTAAAAATAAAGTCAAGTCCATCACAAAATACAAAACTTAGAAAGAAAAATTACAAAAAGGAATTTAATTCTTTTTTTTTGGTTTTTAAAAAGGAATTTAATTCTGATAGACAATCAAAATAACAAGAAAAAAAGTTAATGCAAAAGTTACAAAAAACAACAAATTACAAAAAAAAAAATTAATTACATAATTAAATAAACAAAATACAGAAAGAAAGAAATAAAGAAGAACGAATAGCAATAGAAACAACAAAAATGAACAATTGGACCTATATCCAATATCCAATGGATCAAACAACTAAAATTTAGATACTGCTTGACCTAGCTAGAATTAGAAGAAACTAAAACAGAATCAGCTAAAAAAACTGTAGGAACAATTGCATTCCTAGACCAGCATTTAATGACAACTCTCCCATTCATCTGTGTTAAATAAGTAAGCTAGTTCGACTGTCTAGTTCGACTATGTTAAATTAGGCTAGTTCGACTAAGCTAGATTCGACAAGTAAACTAGTTCGGCTTTCAGAACTGAGCTGTCGAAAGATAGTTTGTTTGTGTCGAAGTTTCACTTTGATTTGATTGTATGTTTTCTATTAATTGCTGACTCAGCATGATGTCATGTACTGAGTATATAAGCAACATTCTGTGATGCAATAACAGAACACTGGATTTCAGTTTT
This sequence comes from Astragalus membranaceus, assembly GCA_039519185.1. Taxonomy (NCBI): domain Eukaryota; kingdom Viridiplantae; phylum Streptophyta; class Magnoliopsida; order Fabales; family Fabaceae; genus Astragalus; species Astragalus membranaceus. The sequence goes on along the minus strand of CM076850.1, from coordinate 168,890,855 downwards.
CACTCTTAACAGAATTCAGTTATACTTTCTCTCTCTCTCTCTCTCTCTCTCTCTCTCTCTCGTGTGTGTGTGTGTGTGTGAGTGAGTGCAGTGACTCAAAAACTTCCAACAAATGGTATTCAGAGCGTGATTGTTGAAATTTCTGAGAGTGAATCCAGTGTGAGAAGACGAGTGAAGTCTCAACGGTGAAAGTGAACCACGATGACGACGAAGGCCATTTTCCAGCGAACTTTCCGATCCTCGACGGAAGAAACTACAATCAGTGGAGTATGAAGATGAAGTCGATCCTTGGTTATCAGGATGTGTGGGATTTGGTGCAGAACGGACTAACTCCGTTACCGGCGAACGCAACCGTTGCGCAACAAGCAACTTAAAGAGAAGCGAAGAAGAAGGACTGGAAAGGACTGTGTATCCTCCATCAGTGTGTGAGTCCTGCAATTTTTGAGAAAATTGCTAGATCGGAGACAAACAAAGCAGCGTGGGACATTCTTGCGAGTTCCTACGCCGGAGATCAGAAATTGAAGAAGGTGCGACTTCAAACTCTGAGAAGACAGTATGAACTGCTAGGAATGGAGGAGAGTGAATCGAGTGTTGCGTATTTCACGAGAGTGCAAACGATGACGAATTAGATGACGTATTGCGGTGAAACGATGTCTGATGAATCAATAGTGGAGAAGATTTTGCGATCTGTGTCTTCGCGTTTCGATCACATCACTGTGGCGATCGAACAGGTGAAAGATCTATCAACAATGACGATAGAAGAACTTCAAGGATCACTTGAAGCGCATGAGCAGAGGATGAATGAGAAGAAAGTGGTGAAGCCTGGCACTGCGCAAGCTTTAGCAGTGCAAACAGGCAACAAAACAGGGGGAAATCAAAGAGGACGTGGTAGAGGCAGAAACAATTACAGAGGAGGAAGAGGAAGAGGTAATTCTTATAACTCAAACTCTGCAAAATCAAACACTAGTGATAATAGTAACAGTAATGAGCAGGGAAGTAGTAGTGGTGATAGTTATAGAGGAAGAGGGAGTAGAGGTGGCAGAGGATTTAGAGGAAGAGGGAGAAGATTCGACAAGAGCCATATACAGTGTTATAACTGTGAGAAATATGGACATTTTGCTGATGAGTGCTACAGCAATGTTGATGGCAATGATGCTAAAATGGCTGAAGAAGAAGAAGAGAATGAGGGATCTCTGTTGATGGTGATTGAGGAGACAGAGAGCAGTGATGAAGTGATTGAGGAGACAGAGAGCAGTGATGAAATAGTGCAAATGGTGACAATTAAGGAGGAAGGTGCACTACAAACAAACAGGATAATTGTGGCGGTTTAATTTGATAATTCTGGCTGTTTAAACCGCCAGTTTATTCAACAGTGGCGGTATCTCTAAGCGCCAGAATCACGGTCGCCACTCGGCAAAAGGTGGCAGTCACAATGAAACCGCCAGAATCTTCCGTGTATACAATGGCGCTTATCAATTTGCAAAAGGTGGCGGTTTAAACTGCCATAATTTACTAAAAAATCTGACAATTTTTGTAAATACTGTCGGTTTAAACCGCCAGAATAACAGAATATAGTGGGGGGTTTTAATAGATGTCTACTGAAATTGTATGCAAAAATTGGCAGTTTTAACTGCCATTATTTCATTATTTAAACCGCCACAATTACATTTCATTATTTTTTTGACAAATTTACATTTTATTATTTGTTGCTTACATTTAAATATGTTTTAATCCTCACAGAGGCCTGTTATTAGCTGCAACTACAATTATCACTCATCAAGACATAAATATAATAACTATAAATATCACATTTAATAGGAGAAAATTACTCATAATAAGTACAAACACGTGTTTAACATTTCAAAAGTTACATAATAAGTCAAAGTTTGATAGATATCCTAAATAAGTCATATAGTCGATGTAATAAGTACAAACACGTGTTTAATAATTCAAAAGTTACATCATATGTCAAAGTTTGATATACATCCAAAATAAGTCATGTCATCGGGAGGACGAGAATCACTCAAGAGATCCACTAATTCCATTGCTTCCATCTGATGATCATCTAACATTAGTTGGTGATGAACTCTCACTTCCATTATCAGTTGCCTACAAATCATGTGGGGCTTGTTTAAAATAAGATAATAAATTCAATAACTCAAAGACTAGATACTACAAAGAGTTTGGAGGATAAGTGATCCTCCTCAATGCAAACAGAGAACATAAATAGTGAAGGGAAAAAAGGCTTAGGTGGATACTGTTTCTTGGTCAGTTTTGATGGTTTTGATGGCAGTTCATTTTGGTCAGTTTCTTGAACAGATTAATACTGTTTGGTTCAATAGTTCAGAAAAAATAACAGGCCAGCAACTAAGAAATGAGGCAAGCAAGAAATGTTCAGAAACATTTCGTGGATCTTCAGAAATAGGGAAGCTAATAACTCATATATGCAATAGAAATGTGATAACTATAAATATCGCATTATGAGCCAAACAGTAATGTTCATAAAAAAAATGTTTCGTGGATCCCTATTGTTCAATGTCCAGAAAAAAATCTTCAGAAATGTTCAATGTCCAGAAATGTTCAGAAAAAAATGTCCTCCCACAACTAAGAAATGAGGCAAGCAAGAAATAGGGAAGCTAATAACTCATATATGCAATAGAAATCCGAATATAATCCAAATATCTTGGCAGGAATAACAGCAAACAAGCCAGTATCACAGAATCAGAGATGTTAAAATTGAGCCAGTATGCTAATAGCATACAAGTCAGTATTCTAACAAGCCAGTATGCTAAAATCATGTACTTGAAATCTACCAAGTTCAACTAGCAACCAGAGAATAACACAAATGAGCCTAACATGTTATGATTGATAATAACACAAAAAAATTGCTACAAGAATTTAGTGATATACCTGCTGTGATGAACTAGCAAACAAGCCAACTAAGTCATCAGGAATTTTTCCTCCAAACTGTGCAGTACAATATGCAGCCAGAGGCGGATTCAGGGGGTGTTCCCCGTGTTCCCGGGAACACCCCAAATATCCTCTTTTAGTGGTAATACACCCCAAATATCCTGTCTTGGTGGTAATACATCCTGTCTTAATGTCATTGAAGGAACACCCTATTTACTCCTGAAGAAAAAATAACCCTCATATTTTGCATCCATTTGCACCAAAGACCCAAATTTCACTTACCCAAACACCACACACTTTTATTATAAAAAAAAACACCACACAATTGTGAAGACCTTTAATGCTAGTGTCAGAGAACATACTTTGAAGATTCACTTCTACTGGGCTGGAAAAGGAACCACTGGGCATACCAACAAGAGGAGTTTATGGACCTTTAATATCTGCTATTTCAGTGGATCCTAGTAAATCACATCATGCATCTTCTTGTTACTTAGTTTTTTTTATCAACTTAGACAATTTGGCAAATAAACACTACAGACACACTATCGCACGGTCACATCTGGGTTTGAACCCGAAAGTCGGTGTCCCCATATTGCTGAATTTGTTAATGCAACCAGCAGTGTGGGATTACTGTCATTATGAAATGTATAATTTATTTATTTAAATATATTATAGTTGTTTTTAATTATATTTTTAGCAAATTGCGTATTTAAAAAATTTGACACCTCCGACTCCGGGGTCCTGGGTCCGCCACTGAGGAACACCCTATTCTAAAATCCTGGATCCGCCCCTGTATGCAGCCAGTGCTTTCATTTGAGATTTCACAATTGGTACATCCTTCAATTCAGATTCCATTCTTTCCACCTTTTTTTGTAACTCTTCATAAGATGGAGCATTGCTTGATGATGCAAAGTCCATGCCACTAAGTCGCGTGGTGGTATCCTTAAATATAAGGGTAGGTACTGCTCCTATGCCTAATACTCGAACACGACCATCATGTTCTTTGCCAAATACCAAACCAACAGGACCATTTGGAGAAATCTCGTAAGAAGCTTCTAAATTTTGACTAAGATTGTTATCAATTTTCTCCTGTACACAAGACCAAGAAAAATGAGTCTTCTTTAATTTCAAAACAATAAACACTAATTATTTATAAGGAGAAAGATCAATAATTTACCCCTATCTCCATTGCTTTGTCATTCACATAGCTCCCATCCTTTCTCTTGTGAGTTAGAAGCCACATTGGGCCTCGACCCAAATTCTTGCCAGTCTTGATTTTCTAAATTTTTTAGTCAAAAACATAATTCAGAATCAATAAAGTTATCATTATGTAAACAACTAATTTAACATGAGTAGTTTTAAACTACCTCTTCATGCCTTCTTCTTGCTATAGTCTTGGCACCACAAGTATGAGGAAGAGTTTGTTTTCCCCTTATCTCTCGATTCCTCTTGCAAAGCTCCTATAACCAAGTATGAGGAATTGTTAACATAATTGGTAACTGACTTTGATATTAACAGAGAAGTATATTCTGATTTATTAACTAACTTCCAGTAACAAACTAATAACTAATTGTTAACAGAATGCTAAAGAAGGAAACTGAAGGAAAGGAAACAGAAGATATGTCTTTTTGCAAACTAATGTTATTCTAACTAATTGTTGCAAACAGAAGATATGTTCTCTACTTATTATATTGTATAAGAAAACTGAGGTTTGTTGTAAGCAAGTTTCCACGATTTTCACTCAGATGTTGCTGCAACTTTGCAAAAATGGAGTGCTTAATTCAATATTAATTTAATAATGCTGCTTCCAACGAATAACAGATCACAAATTCTCATATATATAATATAAAGAACACACTATCACCATTACCATTACCAAGAAGATATGTACAAAACATAAATAAGATTTTAACACATAGTGTCAAAATAAGAAATGTTACACTACTTAATCCGATGCAACTATGCATGACCCCAGAAACTCTCAAAATCATTTTTTAATTGATGAATCTTTCCCACCACCAACATACATACCCCTTTAACTACATCTCTCTAACAGTCTCACAAGTCACAAGTAATAGTAGCAGTACATTGCCTTCCCCTCTGTCTTATTTTCATCAATATTGCTGTTATTACTAGTACTACTAATCAATTGGTTAATATCCTCAAGACTATATTATTTGTTTGTGATCTTATGCGCATAATTTCAAGAAACTAATGTGTATATGTTGGGGGGCTGATCATGCTAAAGAAGGAAACTGAAGGAAAGGAAACAGAAGATATAAATCTATTTAACCGTGAAGGAAACTGATACCTACTGCAATTGAAGAACAAATATAAATCTATTTATCACTAATTGATTAACTTAATTTGTAACTGAAGGAACCATAAGCAGTTCTGCTTATTTGTAACTGTACTGAACCATAAGCAGAACTGAAGGAAACTGTAACACAGTTTTGAACCATAACCAAAACACTAACACAGTTTTGAACCATAACCAGACTGAAGGAACTGAACCATAACCATAACACAGTTTTCAAGATGTCTGAACCGGACAAAGTTATCGGTGGATCTCTTTGCTCAACTTTTCCATTAAAACGAGATCGATTCAATCGAAACTTATGGCCTTTTTGTAAAAATCGTCGATGGCCCATAAAACTCCATTTTCCTCCATGCTTTAGTCTGCAAGAGTCAGTGTCAAAATTACATGTGGGGCAAGCAAACTGTGTGTGTGTTCCAACCAGATAAAGTACCAAGCCCAGGAAAGTCACTAATTGTCCACATTAGAGCTGCCCGCATTGTGAACATTTCGTTTTTTGAGGAATCAAATGTTTGCACCCCGTCATGCCATAACTCATTCAACTCTTTGATGAGAGGTTGTAAGTACACATCTATGTTATTTCCAGGCATTAGTTTTCCAGGAATGATCATGGAGAGAATGGTTGATGTTTTCTTCATGCACTCCCAAGGAGGGCGGTTGTACGGGATAAGAACCACTGGCCAAATACTATAGTTAGTACTCATAGCTCCAAAAGGGTTGAAACCATCACTAGCAAGGCCAAGCCGTACATTTCGTGGATCTTCAGAAAAATTTGGATGAAGTAAATCAAATGTTTTCCAAGCCTTAGAATCTCTAGGATGCCTCATCAATCCGTCTTGGTTACCTTCCAACACATGCCATCTCATAGATTCGGCAGTCTTAGAACACATGAAGAGTCTTTGCAGTCTTGGCTTTAGTGGGAAATAACGCAAGATCTTTGCGGGTTGCTTCTTCTTCTTATCTTTCCATTTAGATATCTTGCATCTTTTTCATTCTTCTAAAGAATCATTCTCTTCACCCCAATACAATTTGGGCATGCTGGTATCTTGATGTAGTTAAAACCAAGTTTGTTGATGATTTTCTTGGCCTCGTAAAATGAACTAGGAATCTTGGCAAATTCAAACGCATCTTTTAGCAATTCTAAAATCATAGTCATTGCTTTGTCACTCATCCTACACAAGCACTTTATATGATACAATTTAACAAGGAATGATAATTTTGAAAACTTTCTACACCCTTCATATAAATCTTGATCACTGTCTTTCAGCAACTCATAAAACTCTGTTATCTTCATCATGCATCGTGTTATGCCCTTCGGAAGAATGCTCAAAAGATGCACCAAGGTCATTACGATTGTGACTCATAAACCCAAAAGCATCGTTGATCATGTTTTCCATTGGGTTTTGAGGCCGTAACACATCTTCAATTTGTGTTCCTTCAGTAGCCTCGGAGTGGACTACATTTGATACTTCGCCAAGCCGGTACCAAAACTTGTAATTTCTAGGGAATGGTCTACGAGTTAGGTGTTCATGAACTACACCCCTTTTTTTCCATTTCGTGAAACCACATTTTGAACATGGACACTTAATGACACGACCATCAATAGACTTATGTTGAAATGCAAAATCCAAAAAAATATTTAAACCAACTTTATATTCAATAATCTTTCGCGGTTGGCAAATCCATGATTTATCGATTGACATGACTACAAAAGAATAGATAATATTGCATAATGAGTGTCAATAATTAAATATCCATACATGAGGGGATAACAATATAACATATAGGATAGTATAATAAGAACTTACTTTGGTAGTTCTTTGCCAACAAAATCAATGGAGATCTAATTTAAAATTGAGTTCCAAAGTGTTCCTTCTTACCTACCATGTTGAAGACAATATGTTAGAAAAAATAAATATGCATTTAAAATTTGTGATGCTTAGGTGTAAATACAAATTTAGTTTTAAGAACTTACCAATTCTTGATCAAGTTGCTTCAAAAACAAGAACATCAACTCAAGAGCCAACAGAATGAGAATCCTTGATTAAATCTGCAACTTCATCCATAAGAAGAAATTAGCTTCTGCATCTTAATTTCTTTCAAAAGCTCTACTGTTCAACTCATCTTCTCCATAACATTTATAAACTTATAAGAATCTTTTCATAAGTGAACAATCAATTCAATTTCAATACACAAAAACAATAACAATAACAATAACTCATCTTTCTTTTCTTTCTTTGTATCTTTCTCTCTCTGACCCATTCATTCTCTCGCTACCCAGAAAATTAAACCAGAAAATTAAACTATAAAATCGATAAACCAGCAAATTAAACCAGAAAATTAAACTATAAAATAGGGTTTCAGAAAATAGAGGGGAAAATCGATAAAATAGTGGTAATATGAACAATGGAGAACCAATTTGTAGATAAAATAGAGGGATTCAGAACCAACAGAGGGGAAAATCGATAAAATAGGGATTCAGAACCGAAATGATATGCCACTTACATGATTATCTTGAACTGAAATCAATGGAAGGTGATGGAGTGGTCTTTCATCTTCAACAGGGCGCCATCGTTGAGCGCTGGATGCGAACTAAAGAGAGCGCAGAGATGGAAGTGGAAAAAAGCGCAGAGATGGAACGCAGAGATGGAACACAGAGATGGAAGTGGAGCGCCGCAGAGATGGAAGTGGAGCGCAGAGATGGAAGTGGAACAAATTTAGGGCTACGAACTGCCAAGGATTAGAGCGCTACGAACTGAAGTGAAACAAGCGCGAAGACCAAAGGATAGCGCGCGTCAATTAGTAAAAAAAGGGAGTAAATTCTGGCAGTTCAAACCGCCAATATTTTCATTCTTATTAGGGCGGTTCGAAGAACTGCCACACTTTACGGTATATAATGGCGTTTAAAATAAACCGCCAGAATTAACTTGATTTTTTGTAGTGGTGAGAGTGGTGAGCACTGATTTCTCGACACAGGCTGTTCAACACACATGACAAGGAGGAGAGATTGGTTTGCCGAAATTGATTTCTCAATCAAGAGTAGAGTAAGGTTTGCTGATGATAGAACCATGAAGGTGGAAGGTGTGGGGAGGGTGATGATAAGAAAGAAGGATGGTTCACTGTGCTTCATTTCTGGTGTACTGTATGTGCCAGGGATGAAGAGTAATTTGTTGAGTATTGGACAGCTATTGGAGAAGGGATATAGGATGGTGTTGGAAGACAATGCTATGAAGGTGTATGACACTGAACAGAGGTTGTTGATAAAGGCAACTCTCTCCGAGAACAGGACATTTAAGATCGAATTGGGTGTGCTGATGCAGCAGTGCTTAGCCACAGCAGTCAACAAGGAAGAGTGGCTATGGCATCTCAGATATGGACACTTGAATTTTGGTGATTTGAACAGGATGCAGAGCAAGACAGTAGTGAAAGGTCTGCCTCATATCCATGTTCCAAAGGATGTATGTGCAGAGTGTGTGGAGAGCAAGATGCCTAGGGGTTCCTTCAATCCAAGTGTGACCAGTAGAGCAAATAGGAAGCTGCAGGTGATTTTCTCAGATGTGTGTGGCCCCATGGTGCATGAAAATCCTGCAGGTAACAAGTATTTTGTTACATTTATTGATGAATTCACTAGGAAGCTTTGGATTTATTTGATTAGGAGGAAGAATGATATGTTGGGAGTATTCAAAAAATTCATAGTCTTAGTCGAAAAACAATGTGGACAGAACATTGAAGTGCTAAGAACTGATGGGGGTGGAGAGTATGTAAATACTGAGTTTAATGAATTCTGTGAAGCTGAAGGAATAACACATAATATCACACCTCCATACACTCCTCAACATAATGGAGTGGCTGAGAGGAAAAACAGGACATTGCTTAATATGGTGAGAAGCATGTTAAAAAGTAAGAATATGCCTAAGAGATGGTGGGGAGAGGCGGTTAATACTGCTGTATATATCATTAATTGAAGTCTAACAAAGAGAATGGAGAATATCACCCCTGAGGAGGCTTGGACAGGTGTCAAGCCAAATGTATCACACTTCAGAATATTTGGGTCTGTTTGCTACAGACACGTGCCTGACCAGCAGAGAACAAAGTTAGATGATAAAGGAGAAGTGATGGTTATGATAGGCTATTATTCGACTGGAGGTTACAAGTTAGTGAATCCTGTTAATAATAAAATTGTGATAAGTAGCGATGTGGTGTTTGATGAGGGGAAGACATGGAAGTAGAGTGATTCCACTGCTGTCGAAAGTGATTCCATTGTTGTCGAACAGAATCTGTTTGAGGTGCCTGCTGGTGAAACAGAGTTAGAACTGGAAGGTGAAACTGAGCCTGTCGAAGAGAATGATGGTGAAGAAGGTAGTCCAGAGATACTAAGAAGATCACTGAGACAAAGGCAGGTTCCTGCAAGGCTAAGTGATTGTGAGGTAATGACTGATAGTGCCGTCAATGATGAAGGTGATATGGTGCACTTTGCATTTCTTGCTGAGACAGAACCAGTAACTTGGCAGGAATCAATGAAAAATTCTAAGTGGCTGGAAGCTATGCAAGAGGAGATCAGATTTATAGAGAAGAACATGACTTGGGAATTGGTCGAATTTCCCAAAGGAAAGAAAGCAATAGGTGTGAAATGGATATACAAAATGAAAGTAAGTCCTAAAGGTGAAGTGGTGAAGCACAAAGCAAGATTGGTGGCTAGAGGTTTCCTACAAAGATATGATGTCGACTATGAAGAGGTCTTTGCACCCGTTGCAAGACTCGAAACTGTGAGAATTGTGGTAGCTCATGCAAGTATGCAAGGGTGGAAGATACATCAACTTGATGTAAAATCTGCCTTCTTAAATGGAGAATTAGAAGAGGAGGTTTATGTCGAACAACCAGCAGATTTGTTCACCAAGGCAGTGAAGGCAGAAACATTCAAAAGGCTAAGAAGCATGCTGAATGTGATTGACTGTAATAAGTTTACTTAGATAGCTTTTGTTGTATTTTGTTGTTGTTTGTTTGTGATAGAAACTAGCTTAAGGGGGTGTGTTAAATAAGTAAGCTAGTTCGACTATGTTAAATTAGGCTAGTTCGACTAAGCTAGATTCGACAAGTAAACTAGTTCGACTTTCAGAACTGAGCTGTCGAAAGATAGTTTGTTTGTGTCAAAGTTTCACTTTTATTTGATTGTATGTTTTCTATTAGTTGCTGACTCAGCATGATGTCATGTACTGAGTATATAAGCACATTCTGTGATGCAATAACAGAACACTGGATTTCAATTTTCACTCTTAACAGAATTCAGTTATACTCCTCTCCTCTCTCTCTCTCTCTCTCTCTCTCTCTCTCTCTCTCTCTCTCTCTCTCTCTCTCTCTCTCTCTCTCTCTCTCTCTCTCTCTCTCTCTCTCCTCTCTCTCTCTCTCTCTCTCCTCTCTCTCTCTCTCTCTCTCTCTCTCTCTCCTCTCTCTCTCTCTCTCTCTCTCTCTCTCTCTCTCTCTCTCTCTCTCTCTCTCTCTGTGTGTGTGAGTGAATGCAGTGACTCAAAAACTTCCAACAATCTGCACCCAAAAAACCAACTATAAAATTCATGTACACTAATACACAAAAGAAAGGAGAATTCCAAAACGCTACTACCAAATTCACTGGTTCAAACACGGGTGCAGCAATTCAAAAGAGCACCGTCAAGAGCAAGATATTTTTGAAACTTTGAAACCTGAAATGTATCTCTGCTTATTCTTAATGCAATGCTTAATTTCTATGTACTCATATTGTGATTAACAACTCATAAAATGAAACGGGTTTGAAGAATAAAACAAAGGAAAATGGTAAACAGAGTGGCAGTTACATTAGAAGTTCATAGATGCAAAAAAAATAACAGAATCAGAGTAAAAATAGATAATAGAAAGATTAGAGAAATTAAAATAGAGATGTTATCGTGAATAAGGAAATAAGGAAGGTTGTAAATAGTAGATTTGTAGATTTATTTACATATGTATTCGGCCCAGACCCGTTAGGTTTTCATAGAATAGCCTATTTAAACTCATTACTGTTTGTACTCAAATGATCAAGACACACCATCAATAAAACGGAACTACAGCTACTCTGTAGTCGCAGACGTAGGCAAAGTTTGGCCGAACTGAGTGATCAATATCGTGACCCTGCTTGGTATCTATCTCGGTTGCTTTGCGAGATCTGAGTCGTGGGATTCTTGGCTTCCGTTTGCGTTGTGATATTTGCGGAATCCTGTTCGCAAATTTTGCTCAGTTTCTTTTGGGGATTTCTTGGCTTCCGTTTCCGTTTGCGTTGTGAGGATTTCTTGTTTCACGATTCTGTTTCCAATTTTGGTTGGCAATATTTGTTTCCTTTTTTGGTTGGCATCTTTCTGTTGGCAGGGAGGGAGATTATTTGGTCTAGTATATTTTTTTGGGCAAATTCTGATTTGTTCACGACATCATTTTTTTAATGGCTTCTGACAAGGAACGAGATAATTTTTGTGTTCGATTCACCGGAAAAACATTATGCTGCTTGGGAATTTCAATTCAAGATGTATGTCAAAGGGAAATGACTATGGAATTACCTTGATGGGATTTCTAAGGCGCCGACAGATAACACTGCCTTAGATGCGTGGGAAGTCAAAGATGCTCAAATTATTTTGTGGATCCTCAGTACAATTGATCCTCAGATGATCAATAATTTGAGATCTTTTTCAACCGCTCAAGAAATGTGGGATTACTTGAAGCGTATTTACAATCAGGACAATACGGCTAAGCCTTTCCAGTTGGAGTTGGATTGGAGATCGCCAATTACAAACAAGGTAATTTGTCAATTCAAGATTACTATTCTGGTTTTCTGAATTTATGGACAGAACACTCTGCTATTATCTATGCTGCTGTTCCCAAGCCGTCATTGTCGACCGTGCGTGATGTTTATGATACTAGTCAACGGGATCAATTTCTCATGAAACTTTGTCCGGAATTTGAGGCCGTTCGAGGTGCTTTGATGAATAGGAACCTTGTTCCTTCCTTGGATATCTGTGTTGATGAACCGCTCAGGGAAGAGCAGCGTCTTAATACTCAAGAAACCATGCTTAATGATCACGTCCATTCTGAACCTGTGACAGTTGCATATGTTGCGCAAAATAGATGCGAGGGTCGTGATATGCGACAAACTCAATGCTTCTCTTGTAAAGTGTTTGGACATGTTGCTCGTAGTTGTCCTAAGAAATTTTGCAATTATTGCAAGCAGCAGGGTCATATCATCTCTGCATGTCCTACGTGTCCTCCACGGCCGACTAAGCGTCCGGTGCAGGCATTCCATGCCACTACTAGCTCTACCGCTGGACCTTCCACCACTGGTGCATCTGATGGTGGTGCTCTACAGCCTGAATTAATTCAACAAATGGTACTATCTGCTCTTTTTGCCTTGGCATTACTGGTATGTCTTCTTTCATATCTTGGTTGCTTGACTCTGGTGCATCGAATCACATGACGGGTTCCTCTGAACTCCTACACAATTTACGTTCTTATATTGGTAATCAGAAAATTCAAATTGCTAATGGCAGTACCCTTCCTATAACTAATGTTGGTGACATAAATTCTAATTTTCGTAATGCGCTGGTAGCACCTGGGCTTGCCTCAAATTTATTGTCTGCTGGTCAATTAGTGGATGAAGGTTGTGATGTTAATCTTACTCCGGATGGTTGTCTTGTACAGGATCGGGTGTCGGGGAAGGTGATCGCGAAGGGGCCTAAAGTTGGAAGAGTGTTTCCACTCTAGTTTATTTCAAATCATTTATCTCTTGCTTGTAATAGTGTTTTGAATGCATGTGAGGATTGACATAGGAAATTGGGCCATCCAAACTCTGTTGTTTTGTCTCACTTATTTAAGACTGGCTTGTTAGGTCCTAAACTGATGGATTCTAGTACCCCTATTTCATGTTCGGTTTGCAAATTAGCTAAAAGTAAAACACTTCCTTTTCCGTCTGGTTCTCATCGTGCTTCTACTTGTTTTGAGTTGATTCATAGCAATGTTTGGGGAATCTCTCATGTTGCTTCTCATGCTCACTATAAATATTTTGTCACATTTATCGATGATTCTAGCCGTTTTACTTGGATTTATTTTCTTAAATTTAAATCTGAAGTGTTTTCTATGTTTAAGAAATTTCTGATGTATGTTGAAAATCAATTTCAAACCAGTATTAGAATTCTTCGGTCTGATTCTGGTGGTGAGTATATGTCTCATGAGTTTTAGGAGTTCTTACAGTAAAAAGGTATACTGTCTCAACGATCTTGTCCAATACCCCTCAGCAAAATGGTGTTGCAGAACGTAAGAATCGTCACTTGTTGGATGTGACACGTACCTTACTTCTCCAGACCTCTGTTCCATCCAAATTTTGGGTGGAGGTTCTTTCCACAGCTGTTTTTTTGATCAACCGTCTTCCTTCCACGGTGATTGAATTTGATTCTCCTTACTTTCGTCTTTTTAAAACTCAGCCTGATTACAGTAGTTTACATACTTTTGAGTGTATATGTTTTGTTCACCTCCCATCCACTGAAAGACATAAGCTTGGAGCACAATCTGTCCAATGTGCATTTATGGGGTATAGTCAGTCTCATAAGGGTTTTGTGTGTTATGATGTCTCTAACCACTGTTTTCGCATTTCTAGGAATGTGACATTTTTTGATAATCAGATTATGTTTCCTTTCTCTTCTCCTGGTTTGAATAATATTGCTATAGTTCCCCAATTTTTTGATAAACTAAGACTCGTTCCCACTTCCCCTTCCGACGCTGATCCGCCACCTGATCCTGATCCTGTACTGCCGGCACCACGACATTCTGGTAGAACGTCTCGAGCACTTGAAAGATATTCCCCAGACAGGTTTGTTTCCTCACATCCTGCTTTAACTGCTTCTCTATCTGGCACATCTATTCCTACTTGTTACTCGCAGGCTGTTAAAGATGTGTCTTGGGTAAATGCCATGAATGAGAAACTTCAGACCCTTCAGGACAACTTTACTTGGGATATTGTTCCTTGCCCCCCTGGTATCAAACTCATAGGCTGTAAATGGGTATATTCTGTGAAATTGAATTCTGATGGATCTCTCAATCGGTACAAGGCTCGATTGGTTGCTTTAGGCAACAAGCAAGAATATGGTATTGATTATGATGAGACATTTGCACCGGTTGCTAAAATGACTACTGTTAGAATGGTGCTCTTTATAGCTGCTTCTAATGGGTGGTCTCTCCACCAAATGGATGTGAAGAATGCATTTCTTCATGGCGACCTGACTGAAGATATTTATATGACTCCCCCTCAGGGCTATTCTCTTTATCTAAGGGGGTGTGCAAGCTCAAACGCTCTCTATATGGTTTGAAACAGGCGCCTAGAGCATGGTATGCGAAATTCCGTTCCACTCTACTTGGGTTCTCTTTTACTCAAAGTCAGTATGAATCGTCTTTGTTCATTCACCGCACATCTACGGCCATTGTTCTGCTCCTTCTTTATGTTGATGATATGATCATTACGGTTTCTGATGCAGCATCCATACAGAAAGTTAAACAAAAGCTTCACGCCTCATTTCAAATGAAAGGTCTTGGTCTTTTACATTATTTTCTTGGACTCGAGGTTCATTCTACCTCTAAAGGTATATTTCTCCATCAGCATAAGTATGCCACCGACCTTATTGCTATGGTTGGCCTCCAATCCGCTAATCCTGTGAATACTCCTCTTGAGGTTAATGTTAAATACCACTGTGACGAGGGTGAACTTTTGACCGACCCTTTATTGTATCGACAGCTCGTAGGTAGTCTTAACTACTTGACCATTACACGACCCTACATTTCATTTGCTGTTCAGCAAGTAAGTCAGTTCATGCATTCTCCTCGTCATCTTCACTTGGCAGCAGTTCGTCGCATAATTCGCTACTTGAAAGGTACCTCTCAACGGGTTTATTCTTTCCTAGTGGGACCCCTCTTAAGTTGATTGCCTACAATGATGCTGATTGGGCTGGGTGTCCCGACACTCACCGCTCTGTCACTGGTTGGTGCATCTTTCTTGGTTCTTTGTTGATCTCATGGAAAAGTAAGAAGCAAGCAAGAGTCTCTAAGTCCTCAACTGAATCGGAGTATCGTGTTATGTCTACGACATGCTCCGAAATCCTTTGGCTTCGTGGTCTTTTGGGTGAACTTGGATTTTCTCAAACCGAACCGACATCTCTCTATGCTAACAATACAAGTGCCATTCATATTGTTGCAAATTCGGTTTTTCATGAGCGTACTAAGCATATTGAAGTTGATTGTCATGCTATTCGTGAAGCCTATGATAATCATGTTATATCCATCCCTCATATCAATACTCAATTTCAAGTTGCAAATATTTTGACCAAAGTTGTTTCTTGTCCACGCCATCAGTTTCTTGTCAGCAAATTGATGCTCCTTGATGACCCGCATCAATTTGAGGGGGGATGTGAATAAGGAAATAAGGAATATTGTAAATAGTAGATTTGTAGATTTATTTACATATGTATTCGCCCCAGGCCCGTTAGGTTTTCATAGAATAGCCTATTTAAACTCATTAGTGTTTGTACTCAAAGGATCAAGACACACAATCAATAAAACGGAACTACAGCTACTCTGTAGTCGCAGACGTAGGCAAAGTTTGGCCGAACTGCGTGATCAATATCGTGTCTCCGATTTTGACAGTTATCAGAAATGTATGAGACGCCATGGATGAGAAAGGACAATACTTTCTGTTAGGGAATGGAACTGAAAGTTTGTTATTCATTCAACTGAACTACAATCAGAACCTATTTACAATATATATACAGTTAACCTTGAAGCTAACTGAAACCAGAAAGAAGAAGAGCTATTCTAATCCCTAAAAGAGAATACAGAAAAAATGGTAAAGTTAAATATGCTATGTCTAACTTAACTAATCTGCCTATTGACTATTCAACATGTATAACTCACAAGCTGGCTGTGTAAATGACTGCTGATGTGTCATTGATGACTTTGCTTAATCACATTTAATAGATGTAGACAGA